>JASAOO010003324.1:0-41406 GCA_030849075.1 Zelonia costaricensis | reverse complement strand
CCCCCCCCGCTCCCTCTCTCGCTCGGCAGCTCCACGATGTCATCGTACCAGCTTTCACAGCAACTCCTCTTCCACTTTGCCTTCCTTCTCTTCCTCTCGGCGATTGTGCGACCCCACGTTGGCCATCGCACACGGGAAGGAGGGAAGGGGAGCTGCGATGTAGCAGAAGCCCCCCTCGGCTGCATCTCAGCCTCCGCTCTCTGCCGCTCTCGATCTCTCTCTCCCTCTCTCTCGTATGTGTGTACCGGACGCTGTCTGTGTGTGGTTCCCTTCCATGTGTTGTTTGTTTCTCCTCTCCTCCCATCCCCACCCCCTCACTCCATCTGACGCTCTCTCCTTTCTCACACCTCCCTTTCCTCCCACCCAGCCACCTCTCTTACCCTCCCGTCCCCTTGTACCTTGCTCGTCTGATGACGTGCCGCGTTGGCCCCTCCATCTTTCCGCCCTTGTGCCACCGCCGCGGAGGGGTGAGGAGTCAACACATGCGCTGAAAAAAAATCAAAACAAAAAAGGGATAAGTGGCACACACACTCACGTACGAGGTGCAGAGTAAGACGAGGAAGGGGCCCGTGCACCGCACGACGTGCCGTGTAGGCGGCGCTGCCTTGGCCACTAGACAGGGTGACAGCGTTGGTGCTCCTCGTGCGGTGCGCTGTCACGATAGCCAACCCACCGCCCTCCGCCCTCCCCCCCCCCTCTCCTCGCTCGTCACGGGTTGAGATCCGGGAGAGCCGCCTACGCCGCGTTCACGAGCGCCCCCGCACGTGGATGCGGTGTCTGGCCGACGCCTTTTGGCACTCCCTCGTGGCACTTCAAAACAAAAAACAGCTCAAACACGTGTTGCTGTTTATGGCACCGCTGGCACCGGCACTGACACACTCCCTCCTTCGTCCCGCACCTCCCCCCCCCCCTCCTTTTCGTTTCTTGTTGCTTCCGTGTGTTGACGCCGCAGGAATTCAACCGCCTCCTCCACCACACTTCCTCTCTCTCTCACTTCCCTTTCAGCCCACTCCGTAAGCCCCCACCCCACTCCCCACTCCCCATAGCACCCCTCCCCCTCACCCCCGTTCCCCTCTCCTTTCCTCCTCTCCCCCCCTCCCCATCCGCACACTTCCCACCCACAATGTCGGCTAGCATTCGCACGGCACTCTCTGGCGCGAACGTGCCCATGATGGCAGCGGCCCTGTCGGGTGGTCTCGGCGTCGTGCTCGGTGCCCTCGGCTCGCACGCATTCCTCGAGCTGATGGACACGAACCAGTTCAAGGCGTACAACGTGGGCAACCAGTATCACATTGTCCACTCCGTCGCCATGCTCGTCGTTGCCTCCATTGCGCCGCGTCTGTCGGAGCCGGCGGCAGGGCACTTCCGCCGCGCGTACGCTCTCTTCGCCGCCGGTACGGTGGTGCTCGCGGGCTCGCGGTACGTCTACAGCACCGTGCACAAGCCGCACTTCCTGGCGCAGACACCGCTGCTGGGTGGCATCTTGCTCGCCGCGGGCTGGGTCTGCGTCGGCCTTGGCGGCTCCCAGATGAAGGCGTAGGGAGGGAAACGTGCCGCAGCGTGCGACGCAGACGAGCGAGTCGGGTCAGTGGGCGGAAGACAGGCGGTGAGGCGGCGTGGCGATGACGGCGGTTGAACAAGATGCCGGCGGCACCGAGTGTTGCAAAGCCGGAGAGTCGGTGGTTCGCCGCCGTCCATGTGTGGCTTGTTTTTTTTTGTTGTTGTTTTGCCTCTTGTCCTCCATCTCTACACAAGAAGGCAAGCGCAGCGCAGCTGACAGTCTGCGTGCGTGCGCGTGTGTGCGTTGGCGTTCGCTTGCGGTGCTGGTCAGGCGATCGCCCGGTCCCCTCTAGCTTTTTTTTCCCCCGTACACGTCTGCTCCTTCTTTGCCACGTGTTTGGGTTTTTTTTTGTACCGTCTTTAGCGCTGAGTGACCGCGAGCTGCTCCCGTGTGTAGCGCCTCACCCCCCCCTCCCCATCTCTCCCTTCATTCTTTCTCTCCTTGTCGGAGCGTGTGTGGACGCACGCCGTTGAGGACAGCAGCAGTGCCTGCCGGAGGGGCGTCCTCCTTCCTCTTTCGCGTTTCCCCCCCCCCTCAACCCCCCACCCCANGTTTCCCCCCCCCCTTCTCAACCCCCCACCCCACCCCCCGCTGACGCGCCGCCACCGCGCAACAACAAAGAGTTCAAAAAAAAAAAAACCGCCCACGCGGCGAGGCTACCGAAGCCCCGAGCTGCACGCACCTTGCCCTTTCCTCTGTTTCCCGCCGCATTTCCAGGCTGGTGCACACCACGCTTCGATTCGCTCGGACTCCTCTTCCCCCCCCACAACCTCCTCCCCAGTCCCACCAACCACACCACCACAACCCGGGCCCACTCCCCTGCCCTCCGTCCCCTCCTCTCTTCCTGCGCTTTCTTATCTTTGTTTTTCTTCCATTTTTCGCTCGCGCGTGGGTTGCCCACCCCCATGGCTTAAACGTGCCTGACTCGCTTCCTGGCCTCTTCAGGTCTTTTTTTCATTTTCATGGTCGCCAGTGGTTTACCCCCCCCCCACCATTTGTGGGTGCGTCTGGTACGTACGTGTGTGTGTTTGTTTGTGTAGTGCCGTCGGGTGAGGAGGGGGATGCCTCTCCGTGCGACGGTTACGGGGATGGGTAAAAGCGGTCCTTGCGTTCAAGTGCGTCTTCCATTGCCCAGTCGCACATTTTGCGACACAGCGCCGCACTACGCATTCGCCGTCACCGCACCCTTGTGCGGCGAGCGCGCGTCAGCACACGCCAGCCAGCCTTTAAAACACACACACACACACCTTCCACTTGCTTCTTCGCTCTTTTTCCCATCTCCTCTCTTTCTTTTCCCTCTCCTCCTTTCTTCTACGCCACACCAATCAATGACTCCATCAAAACACACACACAAAAAAAAAAGAAATGGGCAAGGTGAAACGGAGCAGGCCCCTTTTTCATCTTCTTCCCGCCCCCGCTCCCCGCCGCCCTCCTCTCACTTGCGACCGGGGACAAAACGCTACGGCGCGCCACACGTCCAGAGATGCCGATGGAACACTCCCTACCCCAACCCATCCGCCTCCCCCTCTGGAGACTTCCATAGGCGGAGGGAAAGCTAATTGGCGAGATGGACGACGGCGACAGACAGAGGAGTAATGCAAGCGCCGACACACGATCGAAGCGGGATGTCGTCACGTTGTGAAACGAGAATTTGATAAAGCGAGAAACCAAAAAACAAAAACGAAGAGCCTTTTTCATGTTGTGAGCTTGAGAGGAGGTACGCAGCTGTTTCACTTGGTGTCCGTGTATGCAGAGCCTACGCGGGCGTGTGCACTCGCGGGCAGAAGGCTGACGGTGGCGATGCACCGCCTGTGTGCACAGAGGCGGCGGGCCTCCCTGACCCTATTGGACACTGCATCGCAGTGTGTCAGTCGGTCCACGTTAGCGCTCCCGGATCGCGCCGGGTTGCACCGATGCTGCCTTTTTTTTCGCAAGGAAGTTGCCTCCTTTTCCCCTATTCTCTTTCACGGACTCTTCATTTCTCGCCCCACCCTCCTCTTCCCCTTCCCCTCCGCCCCCGCTTAACGCACAAACATGCGGGCACGCTCCCGACGCTCAGACAAGTCTCAACTCCATCAGCTCTCTCTCTCTCTCTTCGCCCCCACTCTCTACCGCCGCCCCCCGCGTCTACACAGTTCCGCAGCCTACGCTTCCCCCCCCCCCCCCGCTCCCTCCCTCCCCACTCTCTCCCCCTCCTCTGGCATCCATCAACGCCTTTTGCTGTCGTCCCTCAGCTCATACTGCAGCGCCATGTCCTCGCTCAAGTCCGCGCAGGTGCCCATGGTGATCGTGGGCTGCGTTGGTGCGTCCAGCTTCGCGATGGACATGCTGGGCTCGCGGCTCAAGACGACGCTGAACATGCGCCAGCGCCGGTCGTGGCTGACGGCAAACCAGTACCACATCGCCCACACCGTCGCGCTCGCCGCGATTGCGTGGATGATGCCACTGGCCGTCGAGTCGCCCGAGGCGGCGTCGCGCCTGAACAAGGGCTTCTACCTCGTCCTCGCCGGCTCCCTCGGGTTTGCCGGCTCGATCTACTCCCTCTGCCTCCGTATCTGCCCCAAGTTCATGGGCCCGCTCACCCCAACGAGCGGGCTGGTGCTCGTGCTGGGCTGGATCAACGTGGCCCTCGCCGGGCTCTACTGGTAAAGCAAGGACGAAGAGAGAAGAGGCGCAGATCCAGGGGCCACCTTTGAAAGAGCAGGAGCATGGGGAGCGTCGCGACGACCCTTCTCCTCCCCCCCCCCCCCACACACACAAGCACTCTCATAGCTTCATAGCGTAGTTTCGAGAGACGCACATGGCCGACGTGCGCCGCAGCATGTGTCGCTGCGTTCCTCTTCTTCGTGCTCGATGTGTGTGTGTGTGTTTGTGTTTTGGACTTGACGGGTGTCCTCGTTGAGACTTGATGACCGCCGTGGTGGGTGTGGCTGCGGTGCGGCGCTCGATGTTCTTTCCCTGTGTTGGTGCCTTTTTTTCTCTCTTGTGTGTGTGTTCGCTGTTGTTTCTGAGGAGAGGCGCCGCGCGCGTGGCCTTGTTGAGGGGTGCGTGGAGGATGAAGTAGAGGAAAAAGGAAACTGGTCAAGTCGAGGAAGTCGGGGGAGAGAGTGGGCCGCACACACGCCTGGTCCTCTTCGCGTGTTTCTCCACGTTTTCACAGGAGGGGGGGACTTACAGGAATCAGTGCGAGGCGAGCGTGTGGCCTGTCATGTGCCGCATCTCTCCTCCCTACATCCGCTGCGCCGCCTTCTCCCCTCCCCCTTCATTCTCTCAACCTCGCGGTTGTTTGTCCACTGAGCGGCTCTTGTCTCTTTCCGAGCTCTCCTCCTCCCTCCCCACCCCACCCCCGCTCGTTTCCAGCTCTGTGACGCACGGCGCAGTGGCTTCGCCTCTCTTTATTTTGTGTTTTTTTTTCTTTCCGGTGTCGTTTCCCCTTTCTCAAGCTTGCGTGGCACCCCTGGCTGCCCTTCGGCGCGCTCCTCCTCCACGCCTCCCGCACCTGCACCCGGCTTCTCCCTCAGTCCGCGTCTTTACGCTTCTCCGTCTGTGTGTGCGTCGGTAGTGTCGACGCTTTCCAACTTCACAGCCAAGCAGCGTCGTCCGGCTTTCCTTGTCTTCTCCTCAACTCTTTTGCGTCACCGCCAACACGCAGTCGGACAAGTTGTACTCTTTTTGCCTTTGAAGAGTGAGGAGGGAACCGTGGAGGGAACTGCGAGTGCCCCCCCCCCGTCGGTGTTGCGACCGGGAAATGAGAGCGGAGGACCAAAGGTCGACGTCGCAGATGGGGGGGAGGGTTCGTTCACGGCGGGGTCATCTAAGTGACACGCAGCGGTGTGTCTACGCCAGCGGCAATGTCTCTCTTTGTTGTGGTTGTTTTTGTTGTTGTTGCTGTCTGCGGCCCGGCGTCGATTGGTGCCGCCTCACCAGAAACGGAAGAATAGGCCCCTCCCCTCTCCCTCCTCCTCTCGCAAAAAGGGGGCGAACACGCGAAGCGGCTCGTTCTCCGTCGCCGTCCCTCAATCCCATTCTGCGCTCCTACGCAGGGGGGGGGGACAGTTGGAAAAGGGAGAAGCGACTGAACTGAGGCGCCTGACTGCGTGTGTGTGTGTGTGTGTGCTGCGGCGGCAGCACCCGACCTTCCATCAAAACAGAGGTGAGGAAGCTGTTGAGCACGTGTGAAGAGCGGGGGAACGCGTGACGTACGAGCGCGGCTTCCCCGTCAGCGTCTGTGAGAGGCGGGGAGCAGTGGAGGGCAGCCGAGGGCGGAAGGGAGAAACAACAGCAGCGAGGGGGGCGCATGGAGTGTGGCAATAGCAGAGTGCGTTTACGCCCTCGGGCATTGATGCACGTTCAGGGAGGGTGGGGGGGGGCAGGAAGCACACAGAAAGCACGTGCAAGTAGCTTCCGTTGGGGGGCCCGCTGACGTAGGAGTGTCCTCCATCTCAGGCGTGCATCCTGCGGCGACGGTCTCCGGAGCGCGTTCGGCGCGCATGCCAGCTTCTCTCAGCATCCCGTCGCCTCGCTTCGTGGAGGCCCTGCCGCTGCCGCTGCTCGCAACGCGACCTCGATGGCTCGCGCGTGGGGTCGCATGACGACGCACCGACTCTCCGCCCCCCAACACCGATCGATGACGCCCCAGCTTTTGATGTCGCCCAGGCGAGATCTGGGGATGGTTGCTCCCTCGCCTTCTCAACTCTACCCCCGCCCCTTCGCAACGTCTTTCTGTTTCCCCTTCTCTCTCCCTCCCTTCTATCTCTTCGATCGACTTTCTCTCAATTTTCCCTTTTGATGTTGAGAACCCGCGGTGCGACGGGGGGTTTGCGTCTACGTGTGCGTGTGTTTGTGCGTTTGACTGCGCGTCAGCAGCGGCCTTCTTTTCTTAAGCAGAAGTGCAGACCGCGATTGAGTCACCGCCGGAGCTGCCTTCACTTCAAGGCGTGCTCCGGTTGTGTGTCGGCGTCCTCTTCCTTCTTCTTCGACCGCGACCTCTCCTCCTTCTCAGCACCTGGCAATAAAGTGGAAGCGACATCGCTGCAACTCATCGCGCACGTGAGAAAAGCGTGTCGGTCCTCGCATCCACAGACGGCATTGCCGCGCTTGGCAGCCGCGTTCTGTGGTGCCTGCAGTCGGGTGTAGCGTGTGTACTCTCTCCTCGAGCCGTGCAACACACCCAGCCCCTCCCCCCCCCCCCCCCCCGGCACACCCTCTCCCTTTCTGTCAAGAGTCGAGCCCTCGTCACCTCCTCCCCCCCCCTATCTTCTCCGTCCCCACCCTCCCCACATCACTGCGCAGATTATCGCTCTCTCGCACTCCCTCCCCAACAACATCGCCTCCCCCAGCCCCTCCACACACACACAGACACACACACACACAGGCACCCTCCTCCGTTCATCAACTGTCTTCGCCCAACCGCACCAACCTCCCCTTCCCTCCCTTCGTTATTCCCACAAGCGTCCCCAGCCGCGCTGAAGCAGCCAGCAGCCATGGTCAACGTCCCACTCGCGTACAGCGGCCTCCTCGGCTGCACGGGCGTCATCGCCGGCGCCGTCGGCTCGCACGCGCTGCAGAGCAGGACGCCGGACGAGCGCAACGCCTTCCTGACGGGGGCGAACTACCAGCTCATGCACAGCATGGCCGCCCTCGCCGCCACCGCCTTCAGCAAGAGCTTGCAGACGTCGAACCCGGCGGCGGCGCGGCGGCTGCACCTCGCCGCGTGGATGTTCCTCGTCGGCACCTCCCTCTTCTCCGGCACCATCTATGCCCGCACGTTCGGCGCGCCAAAGACCATCCGCCGGCTGGCGCCGCTGGGCGGATACATCATGATGGGTGGCTGGCTCTCCGTCCTCGCGGCCGCCCTCGTGCTGTGAGCCGCGCCGCCCCTGCCAGCGGGGATGCCGGTGCAGCCCTCCGGCCCCCTCCCCCTCCTCTCTCTATGGATGCGCGCCACAGTGCCACGCACCCCCCCCCCTCACTCCAGAGGGGTGGCAGCGCAGCAGACCAACAAGCAAACAGATAGTTGTAGACGTCGCACGCAACCGATCGATCGATGGCTTCTCTCGCCCTCCCCTCCCCCTCCCATCCCCTCTGCCGGCTTGCTCGCGCACATGAGCGGTGTCAAGGCCGCGGTCGCGACGAGCAGCAGCTGCCGGATGAAACTTGTGATTCGTGATACTGCCACGATTGGTCCAGCAGACGGAAACAGGAAACGAGCGGAGCGCCAGGCACGCGTGTGGAGTGGCGAAATTCAGCCGCCATGCAGCGGCAGGCACGCGCGCGGTGCCCATGCGCTTTATCACGCGATGTGGTGACCGTGTCCGTCGACTCCCACATCGCCGCACTGCTGCTGGTGCTGGCGTTGCAGCTGCGGCCAGTCGCACGCCCGGTACGCAACCCTCTCGCCCCGCGCCGCTGCGCGGACATCTGCCCTGGCCCCTCCGCCCCTCCCCTCTGCCTCACCTCTCTCCCTCTCTGCATGAGCCATGTTTGCTCGCACCCCCCACTACACCCGTCGCATCGCCTCCGCCAATGCCGCGGGACAGCTTCCGCCTTTATGCACCACAGCCAGCCAACTCGCGCCATCTGCACCCTCTCCCCCCCCGCCCGCCGTCCCCCCTCAGCGACATCACCAGCACCGTCTCCGGCCACTCCCTCACCTTCCTCCTCGCCTCGCCCCCGCACCCCCATCGCCCACCATGGTCTACGCGCCCCTCCTCTTCTACTGCGGCTTCCTCGGCCTGACAGGCGTCATTGCCGGCGCCTTCAGTGCCCATGGCCTGGACGCCAACGACAAGACCCGCATCGCCTTCAACACCGCCGCGCACTACCAGATGGTGCAGAGTCTCGCCGCCCTCGTCAGCATCACGTTGGCTGAGCTGCTCAGCGCTTCGAAGCCGGCGGCGGCCAAGCGCCTGAAGGTTGCGGCGTGGCTGCTCGTCATCGGGGCGACCCTGTTTGCCGGCACCATCTACGTCATGGCCTTGGGCGTCCCGAAGCAAGTCGGCATTCTGACCCCGATCGGCGGGCTCGTCATTATGCTTGGCTGGTGCTGCGAGATGGTAGCCGCCTTCGCCCTGTGAAACTGAAGAACTCACTGAAAGCAAAAAAAAAAAAGAACATGAGTCGATCTCAGCCTTTCCTTTGGATTATTGTCTCTGGTGGAGAGAAGCCCGTGTGCTGCGGATGGCAAGGCTGGGCGACTCCACGTGCTGTACCGCGTTCGCGTATTGTGCTCGTGTTTCCTCTTCTTTCTTCTCTCTCTCTGTCTCTGTCTCGCGCGCGCTGTTTTCTTTCTGACACACCAAAATTACTGCCCCGCACCCACGCACGCACAGACACAGACGTACCTCGCGTTCAGGGCCCTGCACGATCGTGCTTGTCTGTGCGTGCGTGTCATCATGCTTCTTGTTTCCTGAAGGACACAGGTGCACGCATTTTTTTTTTGTTTTCCTCCTCGACAGCATATCTAGCCCGTTCCGTTTCTTTTCCAACTACCCAATAGCACACCTACGTCTTCGGATGCCTACAACGGGCTGCGCGATGACGGGCCACTCCGCCTTGTGCCCCGCGCCTGACCGACTCGCCGTCCTTGTGCCGCACTCGTGGGTCTTCCAAAGAAGAGACTCACAGACACACACACGCGCACGGGGGCGCATTCATGAAGGCCTTGGAGCTGTCGAGGAGTGAGGCCTCATTGCCCTCCGCTCCTCATGAAGGGCAGTGGAGAGAAAAGGGTCTTCGTCCACGGCGCGTCCGTTTGTGTTTGTGTGTTGGTGAGCAGCAGCGAGAGGCGCTCGCACACTCTCGGCCACGCCAGACAGCAAGGCAAAGGTGAGTTGCGAAGCTGGTTATCGTCAGCGCATCTGCGGCGCTTCTGCGTTCCCTTGCGTTCGGAGGAGCAGCCGAGCGCGAGAGGGCTCGCAGCGGCAGCTCTTCTCAGTGAGACACAAGTCTGTCGCGGCCCGCGTTGCGTGCTCGACCTCTTCTCCGTCGCTCTTTTAAGCTAAGCCGTCCTTGATCACCCAACTGTACGTGCTTGTGCTTGTGTTTTTCTTGTTGTTTTCCCATTTTTGGGGATTCCACCGTGTCACTCTTGTGCTTTCCGGTGTTCTGCGCATTCGCATCTCGTTTCGACTCGACGGCCTTTTGCCTCTCCGCGGCTGCTGATGCTCGTGTTCGTGTCCACGTCTGGTGAAGGTGAGCTGCAGCCCACGAAGGTCCTCGATGTGTTCCAGATGAAGCTTGCACGCACACTCCCACTCACGCACGCAAACGCATTCGGCACGCGAAGCCGCAACGTCCCCTTCCCGTTTTCCAGGACACACAGGCCCTCTTTTCTCTCTCTTGTCGAAGATCCCACTATCCCTCTTTTCCAGTATCCCCCGGGGGTGGAGGGGGAGGGGGGGCTACGCAGTCCACGACTTGTGCGCGCCGTTCAGCAAAGAGCGCACACAAATGAAGTGACAGAGAACACACACACACACACGATAGCGAGAACAGAACCAATTGTGTGTGCGGGCCTGTGGCAATGGTGCTGGAGAAGACACCTTTCTCGTGTGTGTGTGTGTGTGTTTGCGCGGTAAAGAAGTGCATCGCAGCAGAGCTACCCGGCCTTAATCGAGGCGCTATCGCGTCACAACCTAGCCACGCGCTTCTGTAGGAGTCCGTGCCGCTCCAGCATGCCCATCTTCAACTCACCAAACCAGGCACTGCCATCTGCTTTTCCCGACTTCTTCCGCCACCCGCCACCCCCTTCCAGCTACCATTCACACCGCTCGCTGCTTCCCTCCCTCTTCACAACGCTTCGTGTCTGTGCTGAGCTCCCGTGTCTCTGTCAACCGTGTGCACCGTCATCCACGTCACCTTCTCGCACCCCCCCCCCGTCCCCTCCCATCCATCTTGAGCCTCCGTCTCTCTCCCTTTTTTTTTCCGTCACGATGGTCTACGCGCCGCTTCTCGCCTACAGCGGCTTTCTAAGTGGCACGGGTCTGCTGCTCGGCGCCTACGGTGCCCACAGACTCCAGACGGCAGACGAAAAGGAGCGCTTGAGCTTCATCTCAACTGCGCGCTACCAAGTTACGCACGGCATGGCTGCCCTCGTATCGCTGACCCTCGCGGAGGTACTGGCCCCGACGCGGCCCAAGGCAGCACACCGCATGACCGTAGCGGCCTCGCTGTTCTTGATTGGCATCACAATCTCCGCCGGCACCCGCTACGCCCTCGCCTGCGGCGCCCCGCAGGCCATGCGCCGTCTCGGGCCCGTGGGTGGTCTCACGATGGCAACCGGGTGGTTCACCATCAGCTTTGCAGCCTTTGCCCTCTGAGCACGCGAAGGAGGACTACGTGTTTGTCCCCGGTGCGAGAATCGTCTCCAAGGCCTGTGTGTGTGTGTGTAGGCGTGTGCGTTTGGTGTGGACTCTGGATGCTATAGAACTGTCGCCTCCGCCTGCACGCACACGCACACGCACTCACATCCATGCCGGGCTTCCTCTTGTCTCCTGCGGTTTTTAGGTTTGTGTTGTTGTCATTTTTTTTTCTTTCTCGTGGTCCACTCGTACGATCAACGGAACGGTCAACTTGAGCATGTCGCGACGCATTCAGCCGTCGTCGCTTTCTCTTTTTCTTTTGTGTGTGTGTGTGTGTGTGGTGGGTCGCGACGCCTTCACACTAGCTTGCTCTCTCTTATTTCCTGTCTCTCCTGCCTCTGTGATCTCTGCCCTCCACCGAGCGAAAAGGGTGACGCCTATCGCCGCATCCACGAGACGGAGTGTCGCCAACTACTTCTTTTGTAAGTCTGTGTATATGTGTGTGTGTATGCATCGCACAAATGTGGTTCTTAATTTCATCGCTTCAACACCTCCAGGCGTCAGCTTCTGTTTTCCCTCCGGGTTTCTTCATTCCGAGTGAATTCGAGATGCGCACGCGTTTGTGCAGCCTTGGAGCACGTGGTGAACGGAGAAACGCTCAAGTGCTGTGTGCTGCATCTGCTGCACGTTTGGAAAGACGTGAACTGAATCCCGCGCACGCAGTCAAGGCGATGCGCCACTTCCACGTTTCTTTTCAAACTCTTCGCCCCCATCATTTTCACTTCTCCCTCCCCCCCCCCCTTCCCTCCCATCTTGGATCTCGGAGCACCCAGTCCCCCTGCACCACAACGGACAACGCAATCGCCTCGTCCCCGTCCCATCCTCGCATCCTCACCTCACCCATAGACACACCCTCGCATCGACCACCATCGCATCTTCATCTGTGTGCCGCTATACCCACGCCCATGCTATCCGGCCATCACACTCTTCTCCAATACCTGCTTAACAACCCTCCCCTGCTTCCCCCTCTCTCCTCCCACCTCGATGCCGCCGAAGGCACGCTCGAATCCGGTGAAGGGTGCAGCAGCACCCCCCGCGGCGTCGCCACCCCTCGCCACCTCCACCGTCAGCCCTGTCACGGGCTCGGCCGACCCGATGCTGCAAGGCGTCTACGAGCACGACGATGACGACACCGACTTCGGACCCTCCACCGACGCCATCGCGGCCTTCGAGGCGCGTCTGACGCAGCAACAGCGAGGCGACGGCAACGGACTCGCCCACACCTCACTTCCAACACAGCAGCAGCAGCACCACTTGACGCCCTCGTCAGCTGGTCGCAGCAGCTCCTTGTTCGCGATGCGGGCCTCACCGCGGCACCGGCAAATGCAGTCGCAGCAGGACTCGCAGAGACAGGCACACGCAGACGACCAGCGGCGCCTATCCGCCCTCGCACACGGGCCGGCAACGCGCCGCGCACCCCCTCCACCGGCGCCGCTGCTCGCCACGTCAGCCGCCTCGTCGTGCGCCGTCGCTCACCGCGCGGCGGACCGCCGACTGTCCGAGGACGAGGAGGCCGCGCAGCTGCAGCAGCGTGAGGATGTCGAGGAGGTTCGACTTCTCAACGACCACCTCGGTGGCGGTGCAGACGGCGACGACGACGAAGACGACAGGGCCGACCGGGCGGCGGCGGTGCGCTGGAAGATGGGCCTGTAACCAACCAAACCCCCCACCACCACCCCCCCCCCCTGCTGCACCGCATCCTCACTCGTCCTGCACCATCTTTCCTTTGTGTCTTGTGCACTTTGAGCCCCCCGCGTCCTCCTCTCTTTAGGGCCCCCCCCCCCTCTCTCCACCCCCTCCCCTTCCCCTCTTCTCGTCCAGGATTTTCTCACCTACCGTCGTATCGCACTCGACCATGTATAGTGCTCTGCCCGTGCCTGATTCGCCCCGCGTTTTTTTTTCCCATGGAAGGGGCGTGCGGCCGCTAACTTCTTGAACGGCGCCATTTTTCTCTTTTTTGTTTTGTTTTTTTGGGGGGCTCGAGTTTTTCAGCCTTTTCCCCGCTTTTGGGGTGGTGGCGGTGCGGAAAGGGCTAGGGGGACTACGGCAGCAGATGACGGAATTGAATAAAACAAAAAACACAAAAAGAAAAAAAGTGAGGCGGGCGAGCATGTCGACCCGGCGTGTGGTGTGGGTGTGTGTGGGTGTGGGTGTGTGCCTGTGTGTGCATCCCCCATCCTGCCCTTGATGTGTGTGTGGTTAAAACAGAGAAGCGCTTCATCCGTCCCTTTTGGTGGCGCCCTGCAGCGTGGAGACGTTTGCTTGTGTGACTGATGAAGTGTGAGAGGGGTCTGAGCATGAGAGCCGGGGGTGGGTAACAGCGCACCGTCGCCTCGCCTACATCGTTGGCCTACCACTTGGGCTGGACGAAATGAACAGCGCTCTTACAATCGTGTTTGTGTGTGTGTGTGTGCGTGTACGCGCTCAACAGCACATCTGCCGCTTCTCGGGTTGTGGGCATCCTTGCGTGTACGTAGCGCTACGCTCGTCCTCTCGACTACTGCGCCTCCTCCTCCTCTCTCATCACTGCGCCTCTCTTCTGTGTGTCGATGTGTGTGTGTGTGCGTGTGTGTGTGCGTGGGTGTGTGCGTGGGTGTGTGCGTTCAGATAGTGGTCCAGCGCACGCGGCGGCTCGACAGCCCCCCCCCCCTCCCCACTTCTCTCTCTCCCACGCATCAGCACACTCCATCTTGATTCTCTTCGCACATGCGCCGTGCGTAGACTACACTGAAACTGCACCCCCACACTCTCAACTGCGTGTATGTCCGCGTGAGTCTCATTCTTCATAGAACTCATACAACGTGTAAGACAAGCTGTGCCCGCAGCGACTTGCATACCAGGTCAATAGACACGACGCACCTCTTGGTTTCGCTTTTGCCCAGGCGTGCACATCGAGAAGGCAGCGCACCTGCCCTGCCCCTCCCCAACTCCCTCACCCCTAACTTCCGCCCACAGGACTCGTGTTCTCCACCACCGTCACTCTACCTCCCCCCCCCCGCTCGCTTCACCGCGCTGCCGCGTCGGCACACATCACTGCCCATGTCCGACAGCGATGTCGACGTCATCCTGCAGAACTACTTCGCCACCATCGCGGAGAAGGACTCCGATGCGCTGAAGCTCTTCGAGGACAACAAGCGCATGCGCCGGCTCGTGGAGCAGGCGCTGGGGGCACGCGAGGAGCTGGAGGCGCAGCTGCGCACCACGCAGGTCCTCGTCGCGTCTCTCCAGGCGGACCTGCGTGAGAAGCAGCTTCTCATCGCGGCCCAGGACGCCGAGAGCGCGGCGTGGCGGGAGGGCATGGCGGAGCTGCGTGTCGTGCTGGACCGCCCCTCCGAGCTCGATCACGGGCTGCGCGACGTGGTCGAGGACGTGCGGAGCATGGCCGCAGAGCTGCGCAGTCTGCGGCAGGGAATGCAGTACGCCCAGTGGTGCTGCAGCGAGTGGGAGGGCTACGTGGTGGACTTCCTGACCGCCTCCGAGGACCGGGAGCGGCGCGCACTCGAGCAGGCCGCACTCCCGTCCCTGCAGACCCTGTGTGAGGCAGCGTCGGAGGTGCACAGTGTACGGCTCCTCGCAGCCGCGCAGGAGGCGCTGGCGTCGACCACCGTCGCCCAGTGGGAGGCGCTGCATGCGTCCACACGGCAGAAGGGCGAGGCAAGCGCGCAGAGGCAGGCCCAGGCACTGCACCGGACCGGCATGGAGGCCCAGCACCACGCGCGTCGCGCCGACCTCGCCGAGAGCGCGGCGCACGAGCTGCAGCAACGTCTAACCGCACAGGCGGAGCTGGCGCGACAGGCACAAGCGTGCAGCTCGCTGGCGTCGGAGGAGCGTGACAGCGTCGTGGACCTGCTCGTCGAGCGGTGTGCTGCGGCAGAGGGGCTTCACCGCGCTACGGCGCGCGAGGTGCGCCGTCTCGGCTGCGCCCTCGCCGCCTCGCAGGACGAGCTGCGCCGCCTCACCGACCGTCACGAGGCGCTGTTGACGGAGCAGGAGCAGCACCGCCTACGCCTGGCGAAGCTCAGCAGAAGGGTGGAGGAAGGCAGGGAGCAGCAGTCGGCACTGGCGGAGCTGCAGCAGCGCTACAGCGCCGCGCAGGAGGAGATGCAGGCGCTGCGCGATCGCTACATCAGCCTGGCCGATAAGGAGCGCCACCTGCGCCACCAGCACGGCACCGCCACCGAGGCTGCCAGCGCCAAGCTGCAGGGCGTGGAAGAGAGCCTGCAGGCGGCGGAGCGGCACAAGGCCGTGCTGGAGGAGCGGCTCCGCGCCTCGCAGGACGAAGCCAAGGCGGCCCATAAAGAAGTTGTCGCCCTGCGCAAGCAGCAGGAGTTCGTGCAGGCTATGGAAGCCGTGCTCCAGGCAACGCAGGCGCAGCTGCGGGAGACGGAGCGGCACGCCTTCAACTTTCAGGAGGCGCTGGACACGGTCAAGGCGGAGCACCAGGCCGAGCTCCGCGCCGTGCAGGACCGCCACGCCGAGGCGATGGCAGCACTCGCTGAGGGCCACGAAGAAGCTCTTGCGCAGCGCGACGCAACGTGGGCCAGTCGACTGGCAGAGGCCGAGGCCCGCGAGCGCGACGGCGCCGCAGCCACGACCAGCGACAAGGCAAAGATGCAGGCCGAGGTGGACGCGTGGGCGGCCGAGGTGGAGAAGCTCAAGAAAGTGGCCGCGCGCTGCCGCGCGCGGGCAGAGGCTGAAGCGGCAGCGCGGCTGGTGCTGGAGGAGCAAAGCCGCAGCGAGGCGAGCGTCCTTCGCAGCGTGATGGAGCGCAGCCTCGACGAGGCCCGACGAGCGCCGGCCCTCGTCGACGTGCAGACGCGACTCGCCAGCGTGCAGCAGCGCAACCGCCTGCTCGAGGAGGCGTGCCGGCGCAGCACTGGCGTCATGGCCCAGCTGCGAGAGTCGCTTCACCGCGAGCAGATGGTGTCGCGCGCGCTGCGGCTGCGGGAGGAGGTGGATGCCGCCACGACACACTCAAGGCTCACGCTCGCCACCACGCCGACCCTTCGCTAGCCCGCTGTGCGTGTCATCCCATTCGACGCGCCCGCCCCCGCCTTCCTGCTTGCCCTCCGTTCTCTCTCTCTTTTCCTTTCTCCAGTGTGCGGGGGAAGCCCGAACTACACGCGCCGCTTGTTGCGTTCATGTTGTACTTCGAGCACGGTCTACAACCACGTGCGCGCACACAAACGCAAACACTCACACACACACACACACACACGTGCGCGATGAGTCAGCAGCGTCCCATTGCAGGTACCCCAGCGCACGTGCTGACGCAGTCGCAAGGCAGAAAGGGGGAGTTCTGCGTCTGGCGACCCGAGTATGCCCTTCTTCTTATCCCTCCGCCCCGCTCTCCTATCTCGCCAGCCTTTGTCTTTCCCTTTCGCCTCCCCTTTCTGCACCGCGAACCGCCACACACCCTCGCCCACATACACAAACACACACACATGGAGAAATCAGCAGGTCGAGCATCGCCAAGAAAGGCAGGTTGCGCGTCTACAACGACGCCCCATACCCTCCTCCCTTCCTCCCATCTGCATCAGCTCTTCTGGAGCTCTCATCTCGCCTTTTTCTTCCTGTCTACTTCGCCTTTCTTCCTCTCCCGCACCCCAGCTCTTGGAAAAACGACGATGGCTGCAGCAATGGACGCGGAGCAGGTGGACGACATCCAGGCCAACGTTCTGGCTATCCCCACATTTGAGGCGATGGGGCTTAAGGAAGCGCTTCTCAAGGGCATGTACAGCTTCGGCTACAAGCAGCCGACCGCCATCCAGAAACGCTTCATTGCCCCCTTCCTGCAAGGCCGCGATGTGATTGCGCAGGCCTCCTCCGGTACCGGCAAGACGTCCGCCTTCTGTGTCTGCCTCCTCCAAGCATGCGAGCCGCGCACCCGCGAGACGCAGGCGCTGATCCTCTCCCCCACACGCGAGCTCGCCGTGCAGACGCAGGACCTGTGCAACAACATCGGCCACCACATGGGGCTCACGGCGTACGCCTGCATTGGCGGCAAGAGCACCGAGGAGGACATCCGCCGCCTCGAGAGCGGCGTGCACATCGTTTCCGGCACGCCAGGCCGCGTGTTCGACATGATCCGCCGCAAGAGCCTCCGCGTGAACGGGCTGAAGACGCTCGTGCTTGATGAGGCGGACGAGATGCTGGGCAAGGGCTTCAAGGCACAGATTCACGACATCTACCGTATGGTGCCGCCACTGCAGGTCATCCTCGTGTCCGCCACGCTGCCGGCCGATGTGCTCGAGATGACGGAGAAGTTCATGACGGAGCCGGCGAGCATTCTTGTCAAGCGAGATGAAATCACGGTCGACAGTATCAAGCAGTACTTCGTCTCCGTGGATGAGGAGAAGAACAAGTTCGATGTCTTGATGGAACTCTACGACAGCCTCACCATCGCCCACGCCGTCGTCTTCTGCAACACGCGCAAGAAGGTGGAGCAGCTGGCCAAGAAGATGACGCGGGAGAAGTTCACGGTGAGCGCGATGCACGGCGACATGCCGCAGGCGGAGCGAGACGAGATTATGCGGCAGTTTCGCGACGGCCACAGCCGCGTGCTTATCACGACAGACCTGTGGGCCCGTGGCATTGACGTGGAGCGCGTCTCCCTAGTGCTCAATTACGATCTGCCGCTCTCGCGCGAGCAGTACATCCACCGCATTGGCCGCACCGGCCGCATGGGGCGCACCGGGCTCGCCATCACGTTTGTCCGCCGCGATGAGCTGCGCCTGCTGCGCGATATTGAGCAGTTCTACGCCACACAGATTGAGGAACTGCCAGCTAACATTGGCGAACAGATGTAGGGTCCCCTCCTCTCCCCCCCCCCCCCCTCGGCTTCAGTGGGTGGTGTTTCGCGTCGGCTGCTGTTCCACTCGCAGCTGAAGACGGTGGGCAATGCTCGACTGTAGGCATGACCCTACGCGTCAACTCAACGACGCGGGGGTCTGTGTAGGAGCGTTCGCGCACCTTATTCCCGTTTTGTTGTGGGAGCAGCGCATTTTCGGCGCTTTCCTGTTTGGGGTTTGTGTGTGTGGGGGGGGGGGGTCTGTGTGTGTGTTTGCGTGGTGCTTGTATGGCCATGCTTGGATTCTCGACCTGTTTAAAACACTGCAAGGGCAGAACAATGCAGAAAAGGGAAAAGAAAACATACACGCCTCCGCGACTCTCCTCCTCTCTCTCTAAAACATGCGTGCGATTCACAGCGGCAGCAGAGCGAACCGTAAACGGAGGTGGGCGGCAAAGTGCTACGCCGAGTGATGTGCACTGCCGCAAGAGAACAAGGTGAACGAAGACAGAGGACCATCGCTGCCACGCGGTAGTGCGAGTATACCTACTGCAAACACCCAACGGTGCTCTTGCCCCGCGTTCTCCTGCGGTGTGGGCCTGGGTCCGTGAGTGTGTGTGTGCCAGTAATGTTTCAGCGCTCCTTTGCGCATGAGACTCTCGCGTGCGTCGAGGCCCTCAGTGAAGAGCTCGGCCGATGCTCCCTGCTGCCTAGCTCTACTCTAACCGTGCGAGTGCAGCCTCCCCCCCCCCCAACCCGCACCCCTCTACCTCCTACTCCCTGCCCTCTGCTTCTGCTTGCGTGAGTCGCCGTTCCAACAACGTTCATACACAATCCTGGCACCTCGCACAACAGTAGTTCTTGTTCGCGAGAAAGCCTCTCACCTCTCGCACGCCCAGTCCTCCGTGAGCGTGCCCCTCACCCCACCCCCCAGCCCTTCTTCTCCATTGCTTTCCCGCCCCCCCCCCCGACTCTCTGTCCGGCTGAACAGCCAGTCTTGCATCCCCTGTGGTCTCGCCGAGGGCTACGCCTTTTTTGCACGCATCTGCGCCCCTGACTTCTCTGTACGAGGTAGCCGCTCCACCGTCCCTCTCCGCCCCCCTTCTATTTCTTCTTCATTGCGTCTGACAGGGCACACGGCAGGCGGAAATCTCAGCAAAGACGAGGACGCCTCACCGCCCGTGTCGCCGCAGGATCAGACGACGAGAGAAGGTCAGTTGACCGCGCACGTGTACCCCAGCCTAATAGCAGGCACGGCGGGTCTTTCCAACGTGGTGCCGTGCCCTCACCTCTCTCTAGGACTCTTGCTGCTTCTTCCTCGATTTCGCCTTCTTACCACCACCACCCCCTCCCCTCCCCGGCCTTCCCTCGCAACGCTGCTGTCGCGGACTCTGCACAGCAGAACCTTTTTTTTTTCCTGAGGAGGTGCCTCGTGGCCCTTCGTCTCCTCGCCTTCTGCTCCTTTCTAGAAAGCCCGCAAACTAGAAAGCCAAAGGAGGTTGCGGGCCACAAATCGCTCCTCTCTCTCACTCGCACCTCCCTCTTCTTCTTTCCCCATTCCCCACCCCACTCCCTTCGCACTAGGTTCGCCTCCTCTACTCCACTCTCCCCTCCCTCTCTCCCCTCTGACCTCCAACCAAAATCTATCAACAGAGCCAGGCGCGCACGCTTCGTAGGGACCCCCCCCCTGTGCTGCTCTTCACGTCGGAGTCGGTCTTTCGCAGCTCTCGTTTTTTTTTTCTCTCTCCCCCTCCGCCTGCTCACTAGCCTTTTGTAGCTTAGGTCGCACCTTCTTTTTTGCTCTTTGTGCAACACGCGCGGTAGTGGGTGCGACCCCACCCAGACCAGAAGCCAGCGAACGAAGAGCTCGGAAGATCGTCAGATCGCCCCCCTTCTCTTTCTTCTCTTGTTACGCCTCTCGCTCGCTCCGTCCTATCTCTCGCGAGGCCACCCGCATCCAGCCTACTTGCGTTTCGTCGGCTCTCTTTTTTTTCTCTGAATTCTCTTCGCAGCGCCGTGCCCGTACTGCTACGGCTGCTTCCTCCTCGTACTTGTGTCCAACTGTGTGTGTGTGTGTGTGTGTGTGTCGCTGAGTCGTTCAGCCTTGGTGACTCTGTGCGTTCCTGCTGTTGCTGATTGTGTTTTTGTTTGTGTGTGTGTGTGTGCACCGGTGCAGGCGGGACACTTCCGCTTTTGCATCGTCGGTGTGTTTTTTCCTTTCTTTTTTTCTCTCCGGTCTTGCGTGCCCGCTGACGGGGGGAGGGCGCACAAACAAAAACAAAAAAGAAGTGCCGTCCAAGTCACGGAACGGGGAGCACGGTGAAAACACCGACAGTGCAAAAGAGAAGAAAAAGAAAACACAACCAGAGTCCTAAACGAAAAGGCTGCTTGGACTCACTTGAGCTCTACGCCGGTTCTTCTCTCCTTCAGCGCGCTTCTGTTTTTTTCTCTTTTGAGTGTGTGTGCAAATCTGTGTTTGTGTGGTGTGCGTGTATTGCGTGTGTTGATCCTCGCTCTGCATCCGTCACCCACCCACCCCCCCCCCTCCCTCTCTCCCTCCCTCACTTCTCCGACTCGTCCTGTTCTTGATCATAGTCCTTTCCCGCTCGACTACCCTCTCTCAGAGCTCGGTGCGCGGGTCTTGTGTTTGCTTCATTTTTTTGTTGTTTTCTGTTTTTCACCTCTCTGGCGGCGCGTGCGCATCGCGTGGCCGCAGGCTTCCCTTGCCTCTTTGCTCTTCTCCTCCTGCTCTGCTATTGGGGACTGTGTCCCACTATCGCTGTAGCTTCGGTATAAAGTAAAGAGCCGTCTAAGTGTAAGAGGTGGCGGCACGTACAAACGATCTAACCGTGTTTCTCCAGACCCCTTCTCGCACCGTAACTCTCTCCCTCGCTTGTTGTCTTCTTCCAGCTCCCACTTTTGGTGTTCTTTTCCGTCTGTCCCTTGTCCTTGTTTTTTTAGTGCATCCATAAGCGCGCGTGTTGGTACGTGTGATTTCTTGTGTTGGGCTTGTGTGCCAGTGTCCAGTCTGCTGCACCTTCTTCCCTCCTCTTTTCTCCTGCCACCTCTGTCGTCTACATCGCCGCCCGCCCCCCTCTTCTTTCTTTCTTGTTGGCTTGTTTGTTTCTCTTCGTCTCCTCCTTCGTCCTGACGCGATTGTGAAGGTTTGACAACGGACATTCTAAAAAAAAAAAAAAATACGGGATAACGCGTGCGTTGGTTCAGCTCTGCACTGACCCCTCTCTTTTTGGTTGTTGCTGCGCCGTTTCTCTTTCCGTCCCCTTCCCCTGACGGTTTTTTTTTTTTTTTTGGCTGGTTCATCTGTTTTTTTTTTTTCTCCGCTTTCGTGTAGCCTGCCTTCGATCTCACTGTGCCCTCTCCCGTCCTTCTCACTTCTGTTCACACTGTTTTTTTGTTTTCGCTCTCTCTGGCTGCTGCTGGCGTTTTTGAAGCAAGTGCCATTGGCGCCTGTCTATCGTGTTACCAGCATTCTCTCTTGCGTGCTTTTTTTTCTTTTGTTTTTCCTCTTCTTGTTCCGCACGGCTTCTCTGTGACCCACGTTCTTGCGCATACACACACACACACGCATTCAGAGACGCAGGCGAACATTTCAGCCCGTAACCGAGACCAGCCTCGCTAGTAAAAAAAGGAGAGAAAAAAAAGGGTGGCGCCAACCAAAAAAAAAAAGGAATCAGTCCTCGAAGTCGTCCGCTAGGATACCTCGCGTTCGCGTGGGCTCTTGTTGATCTTCTCTCTCTCTCCTTGACCGTATTTGTTGCTTTCGTTGTTGTCCACTTCGTTCCCTGTACCTTCATCCGACACTCACTGAACAAGACACGCCCTGCATCGACGCTCTGGCTGTGGCTGACTCCTCCCTTCGCCTCGTACTCGAGGAAACTGCGTCTCTCCGCTGCGCTGCTTTGCGCTTCCACCCACGTGCTGCCTTGCCTCTCCGACCTCTGGCATCCACCGTGTGTCTTCTCTTTCGGTTTTTTTTTCTGTTTTTGTCGTTGTTGTTGTTGTTTTCACGCCGTCGTTTACGTCTTTTTTTTCTCCTTCCTTCGTTTGTGCCCTCGCTCTCATCGCTGCGTCTGCACCGTCCTGCAGGTCGCCCATCCCCTCTGCCGCTCTTCTGTGTTTGCACTCGTGTGTGTTTTTCGTTTTCGTCACTGATCCTCGTGTGTGTGTTTTTTTCTTTTTCTTCCCATTTTTGTGCTCTCTCTCTCTCTCCTCCGACCTGTCTTGCAGCCCTCGATTGTTTGTGCCCGAACTTCCACCTCTCCCACCACCTCCCTCCCTTCCTCCCCCCCCCCTCCTCCTCACACGAGTGCCTCTTCTTTCTTCTTTTTTTTTGTTTTTCTCATCTTTGCGTGTTTCTGTTTCTCTTTTTGTTGCTGTTGTTGTTTTTTGCCGACTGCCGCAACGGAGTAGATCGGCCGTTGTGGGTACACACGAACGTTGCTATCGCGCCGCCCCTCCCCCTACCGAAGTGACTGTGGTGGTGGTGGTGGTGGTGGTGTCGTGTCGAAAGCTTCGTCGCCATCGGCGTGTGCCCGGCGCTCCCTCCTTTCTTGTTGGTTGTGGTTTTCTTGACTGAATAGCTGAATTCCGCACATTTCTCCTTGTCCAGCTTTTTTTGTTGTTGCTGTTGTTGTGTCCCCTTTGCTAGTGCCGCGTCTTGGTAGAAAAAAAAAAAACAGGCCAACGTCCAGGAGGGACGCAACACGCGATAGACCACGGCAGGGCAACGTCCTCCGGCAGACAAGGACCTGCACGCCGCCCACAGGAGCCGCGTAGAACTCGATCGACGTCGCTCGCTTGCTCATTAGAGTGTGTAAGCTCGTTTTTCTCTTTTTTTCTTCCCTTCGTCTTTGCTGCGTGCTCTGTATTTGCGAAACAGAGAGAGGTTGTGTGTGTGTGTGTGTGTTTCTGTGTGCGTCTGCGTGCCGAATTCTGTCTTTCTGTTTCCAGTTTTCTGTCACCGTGAAATGGTGTTTGCAGGGTCGTCGCGGCTGCCATCGTCCTCGGCGTCGCATCAGGCCAAGCACAGGCACCTCAAGTCCCCGCTCGGCGCCGCCCTGTTCCCGTCGAGCGGCTCGCTGTCGCGTGTGCAGAGCAATGGGAGTATGATGGACGTCTCGGACGCCACGGGGAGCCGGCCCGGCACGCGTGGGACGCCCCCGGCGATCGGCTTTGACAGTGCTACCTCTCTGCACGACTTCGAGGTGGATGACGTCACGGCCAGCTTCTTCGCCTCTGCACGCGAGCCCGGCGGAAATGTGTCACTGACTCTGTCGGCTAGCGGCGCAGGAAGCGGGCAGAGCATCGCGAGTGCGGCCACGTCCAAGGCCAAGCGCCCTCACCTCTTCGCACAGCTCGCGAATGAGCTCCGGTGGATGCATCACAACCTGCGCAACGGCTACGACCCAAACAACAGCAGTTTGCGGCCGTACTACACGGCGGTGACGCCCGAGAGCGCCGCGCCCAGCCCGCCCGACACATCGCCGTGCGTGCGCTACGACGACGGCTTCGAAGAGGATCTCTTCATCTCACCCGGCCTCCCGAGCTCGATGCGGCGCTCCGTCTCCTCCCTGCCGAACTGCACGCCCACCAGTGGCAGCGCGACGGCGCGGGGGGTGGCAGTGGGGACGGCGAAGCCGAGGGGAGGCGCACGTGACGGCGCCGAGGTGCCACCGCAGGGTCTGGAGGCGACGCCCGACCCTTTCGCGCCGTGTGGCTGCGGGTACGTGCTGCGCCAGCCGGACGACGACGTCGAGAGCTTTGACGGAGTCGAAGATCAGGAAGACGAGGATGACCACGTTGAATCGTACGCGGATGGCAACTCGCTGACCGGAGCGGGGCCCTGTCCCGTTGTGGAACAACCGTGCATCGACAGCGTCGCGTCGTCGCAGAACGACGGCGTCAGCGCTTCCGTCACGGCGTTGCCCGTCCGGTGTCGCAGCCGCCTGTCGTCGTTGAAGTCGCTGGACGCCTACGAGGTGTTCCTGAGCGGTGTGGCAAGCCTGCAGCGGCAGCTGCACACCCTCTTGCAGCTCACCGAGCACTTGCGCACCGCCTACGCGCACGAGCAGCACGCGCGGCAGCGGTCTCGCGGGAAGGGGCAGCACCTCAGCTGGACCCGCACGGTGCAGGCGGCCAACACAATTCAGTTCTGGCGTCAGAAGGTTAGCACCCTTCGTCTCTTCGAGTCACACTTCCTGCACCTCCTTGCCACCCTTCAGCGCGAGCTGCGGCTTGTCAACCCCGCGGTGGAGCAGGCGCGCGCAGACGACGGCATAGCCATCACATTTGAGCCGCGCGGGGTTGTGGCTGACGAGCGGCGGCGCTTCCTCACCTCGCACCGCGTCATCGCAGCTCAGCTGCAGCACCTGCGCCGGCTGGGCAGCGACATGCAGACGTGCTGGCGCGCCAACGCCGCCCTGCGCGAAGAGCTGCGCCGCTTTGAGCAGCAGGATGCGCGGGTGCCACACGAAACCTTCGCGATTGCAGGCATGGACACGGAGCACTTCATTGCGTCGCTGCCGCCCCGCACGTCCACCTTCGCGCTGCCCTTTTCCGCGCTGTCCTCGCACACGTCCGTGCCGTCGCTGGACAGTGAGGCTGGCGGCGCGACACCGCTGCTGCTCACCGCGCAGAACATGTCGCCACTCTCCAGCGACGGCACGGACGGCGCGGTGACGCGTGCCATGAGTGGTGTGGTCGACGACGCCGCGATGCCTCGGCCACCCACCAGCCTCCGCCCCATCGCCTGTGGGAGCCCCAACCTCGCACCCGCGTCGCCGCTCGTGTCCTGCCTCAAGCGCACGAGCGCGTCGGCGTCGCCCGTCCCGCCGAGGCGCCTCAAGTACGTCATCTGCTCCGCCTCCTTCGACCGCGACGAGGTGGAGGGCCCCTCCTTGTCCCCCCACAGCGCCCCGTCCCACGTCGCCTCCCCACTCCTGGGCTCCGCCCTGTCCGCCACCGAGTCGCTGACGCGGCGGCGCAACTCACGGCACGTGACGTTTGCGCTGGAGCCGGAGGTGCTCGATGCCCGTCCCCGGGTCAGCGCACATGGCCGGACGGTGGAGCTGCTCGAGCAGATCTGTCTGGACAAGCAAGCGCTGTGGAGTGCGCTGCCGATGGTGCAGGAGGCGGTGGAGGCGCACCGCTCGCAACTGTCCGCGTGGCGTGCACAGGCGTCTTTGGAGAACGAGACGGAAGGCGGGGTCGAGGAGGGTGACGTGCTGGCCTCGGTGCCCTCTGACAACCAGGAGCGGTGCCGCAATGTGCGTGGCGCTGTCGACTCTCTCACGTCGCCCCTGAAACCGCCAGGGGCCGCGCGGCCCAAGAAGCACAGCTGCCCCCGCAAGGTGAAGGAGAACGGGTGCGTGACGTGCACCATGATGTAAAGCGTGCGACACTCTTCCTGAAGCCCCAGCCCATGCGCAAGGTGGTGCGCGGCTGGAGAGCAACGGGGGACGGGAGCACCTACAGACACCAGTTTGCCGTGGCGCACTCCTCCCCATCCCCTGCATTTTCCCCGACCTTTTCGCACAAGGTGCTTCATCAACACGCGGACTCGATATGGTGAGCCTTGGAATCATCGGCACCCAAAGATCCACCTTCCTTGTGCGGCGTCTCTCTAGAGTTTTCCTCCGTTTCATGCTCCCGCTACTGCCTCGACGTCCGCACGTGTGCGTGTGTGTGTGTGTGTGTAATCGCATGCTTCCTGTGCTCTCTGACGGCGGTAGTGCACCGACGTTGACATGCTTGACCGTTGCGGATCTGAGCCGTGTGCATTGATGGACAGGAGAGAAGAACATCGCACTCCGCTGAGTATATCTGTCTGTGTGTGTGCTTCTTTCTTTATTTTTTTTTCCGAAGCGTGTGTGATTCGTCGTCGTCTTCTTTGTGATGTGTGTGAGTGTGTGTGTTTTGCCCCATTCATGCGTCTTTCCTTTCACCGTTCCTTTTTTTTTTTTACGTTGTCTTCGCTGAAGCGGATCGGCATGCCACCCAAGACGTTCCCGTCGACAATGGCGGCAGCTTGCCCACAACATCCATCCCCACTACCCCCTTTTCTTAGTCCCCCACCGTCAAGTGCTAACCGACTGTGACTTTTTCCTTTTTTTCCTTCTTCCCGAGATAGCTCCCGTCTTCCTCCTTCCCTCTTCCCCCCTCCTTCTCCATCTCGAACTTGATTTCTCTTCTTCTTTTCCCTTTTTTTTTTTTTGAATTCTCACAGTGACACAGCTGCGTTCCTATTTCTCTGTTTTGTTTTTCGCTTCTTAGCCTCTTTGTCTTTCCGTCTGCAGGGCCGTTTTCTTCTTGTTGTTGTTACTCCTCCGCCTCGTCGTTGCACTTTGCGTCGTACGTGCGTCTGTGTGTGTGTGTGTGTGTTGGTCTGTTGCTGTACTGCCTATGTTTCCACTTATCGCCCTTCTTGACTCTTCTACAGCAGCCCTCGGCTTGCTTGTTTTGCCTCTGTTGTTGCCTCCGTGCTGCACTGATTTTTCCTCCTCCTCCGCCTCCCCCCCCCCTCCGCCGCGTCGACACACCTCAACAGGTGTGCGAATAGTAGGCTCAGGTTTAGTACAACGTCGACGAAGAACTCCAGTCCAGTGCTCCTTTTTTTGTCGTTGTCTGTCTGTGTGTGTGTGTGTGTGTGTGTGTGCGTGTGTTGCGCTCATGGACTGGTCGTAGGGGGGCGTGGCCCATTACGTGCCCGTGCACAGATGGTTGCCCGTGCGCGACTTCCTCGTTTCTCTATCGCATCCATTTGCGGCTACTGCTGCGTCCACCTTCCGCGTTGTATTGTGCGCCTTAACGTGTGATTACGATGATCATGACGATAAAGACGAAGTACTTGAGTGTCTGCGTGTTTGTCTCTATCCTCCCTACGTCTGATCCAACGAAGGTCGCCTGCTCAGTTCTCTGAGCCCCGCTTACTGTGCATGCGTGAACTCGCGGCGTGCTGCTCGTACGTATGTGCCTGCGTGTGTTTGTGTGCGTGAAATCCGTTGCGGATTTTTTCGCCTGTGCTCACTTGTTTTTTGTTGTCGTTTTTTCGGTATTTGGGTCGAACGTCCGCGAGCCCTCCGTTTTCTTTGTTTTTAATGACGCTCTTCTCTTCCTTTTTTCCGCGTTTGGCAGTGCTAACGCGCGGCGTCTTCAAGGAACGCCGACATTTGTGCACTTGCTTCCTCGTGCTTGTTGCCACGTCAAGAGTGTCGCGTGAGTCACCGCGTCCGCTTGTTGTTGATTGGCTCCCCAACCCGAATCGGGTTCACTCCTCTCGCTCTCGGTGTAGCGGCTCGCCTCGAACCCATTTTTTTGTTTGTTTTGTTTTGCAGCCCAGCTGCTCTCGTCGCGTGGAGTCGCGCCACGCAGCATCAGGAACAGGCTGTCAGCACTCATCTTCATTTGGTTGTTGCCCTCTTCCGCCGTGCCGTCGTCGACCCGCGGCGGTCGCGCCTCCACCTTGACCGGCGCGCGCCCGTCCCTGCGCGATGACCCATGCCCCCTCGCGACCTCTGCTCGACAGAAAACAAAGACCCTTTCCTCCACTTTCCTGTTCGAGACCGCTGTGGAGCATTCGCCGTTTTGCGTTTCCGTTCCTATGGCCGTCGCCTCACGCGTTCTCATTTCCCACGTTGAGCTGGCGCATCAAGCTCGGCCCCCGCCCCCATCTCCCCCCCCCCTCCCCCTTTCATCGAGGCAGTGGGAGTGCGGAGTGCACACCTGCAGCATGTGGACACGGAGTCCCCCACTCCACCCCACCCCACCAACGACGCAGTAACGCGGTCCAGCCCGCTGCCCGCACTCCCGCACATCTGTCACCGGTGGCGCTCTCAGCCTCGGGCTAGGGCGGGAAGGTGCATGGAGGTCGGTGTTGTCCCGTGCTGTGTTTGACTGCTGCCCCGCTGCCGTTCTCCTCGCGCGCGTTTTTTTCTTGTTTGTTTCTTCCTTGTCTTCTCGGGCGGTTTGCCCGGCCCCCCCCCCCCCCCCCCCCCCCCCCTCCCGTCCCCTCTTCCGCGGCTCTCACCCTCCGCCCCGCGCCCCACCGCAGCTCCAACGCCGGGTCAAACTGAACCCTGCGCACTTACAGACTCATCCACACAGACAGAGACACACCCCGCAGGCCCAGACACACACGCCCTTCTTCGCCTCCTCCCTTATGAAGCACCTCAGCCTCTCACTTCGCCCCCCTCCCCCTCAACACCGCTTTCTCCTCCGTGAAACTACAAGCGGGCGACGTGGAAGGGGTGAAGGGAAGCGGGCGAGAGCAGTCGAAACGGCGAAAACGAAAAAAAAAAAAAACGAAGATGCGTGCGTGTGTGGATGTGTTCGCGAAGCTCAACAAGGAGCTGTGTGTCTGCGTGTTCGCGTCGTCTACTTCTCTTGTTCTTTCTTTTTCTTTTCTCTCTATGACAGCGTCTCTTCCTTTTTCTCTTGCTTTGCTGTGTGGCCTGCTCTGCGCCCCAGGTTCGTCCTGCCCCCATGCTTCGCGACCGCACCCCACCCACCTCTACACCCCACGCTGGTTGCCGCCGTCGAGCCCCTATTTGTCGTAACTCGTACTCGCCCGGTCCCCCCCCCCCTGCTTACGTGCTCCTCGCACAGGCGCGTGGCACGTGACGGACCTCTTCCTTCCTACTCTATTGTACAGTGCGGGGACGTCACCCCCACCAACACCACTGCCAACCCCCACCCCTTCCCCTCTTTCCCCCCTCGTCTCACGCACTTCTCCTGCGCCACCTCGCTGCCACTCGATCAGAAACACCAAAAAAGGAACAGGAAACGCCGCACGCAGGGACCTCCTCCCCCCCCCCCTATCCAAGACCACCATCGCCCTCACCCTCTCCTCCAGCTGCCCCCTGCGGGGTAACTGTCGAGGAGGGGGAGAAGGGGGGGGGGCGTGCACCGTGCCAGACGCCGCCCTCCCCCCACCCTCGCCTCACCATTGCCGCAGCAAAGCGCATTGCTTATTGTGGAGGGGAGAGGTCACGTGGTATCGGTGCGCATGGCCCTCAACTCTCGCCCCGCGTGTGCAGTCGACCGGTGTCCTACCTTTGTCGCTGCTTCGTCTGTTCAACTGTCCCGCCGTCCCCGTTCCGAAACCCTCCCCGTCTCTGTGTATTCAATCCCCCGCTGTTCAATGGTGCTATACATGTACATATATGCCGCCAGTAGCACCACAGCTCTTGAGGTCCCACGGATCACCACCACCCCCACTCAGCTTTCTCGTCCCCCTCCCCCCTTTAACTCGATCGATCTTCCCTCTAGCCCAACTATTTCTCCATATCACACACACGCACACACACACAGCTCATCCCTCCCTCTCTCCCTCTCTCGCTCGGTGGCGCAGCTTTGCAATCGCACCGGCATGCTTCGCCGGCTTTACGTAGCACAGGCCACCGCCGGGACGGCC
Organism: Zelonia costaricensis; assembly: GCA_030849075.1. Taxonomy (NCBI): domain Eukaryota; phylum Euglenozoa; class Kinetoplastea; order Trypanosomatida; family Trypanosomatidae; genus Zelonia; species Zelonia costaricensis. Next base: position 12,262 of record JASAOO010003324.1, on the reverse strand, counting down.
ATGGCGGCCCGTCGCGTCGGTCGTGTGGCCATGCCACTCGCACGAGCGGCCCCGTCCACGCTCTCCTCCTCGTCGGCGTGTGCGCTGCGCATGCCGCGCCGCACCTTCATGGACTCCGTGTTTGGCCGGCAGCCATCCAAGGTGAAGCTTGACGATGTCGCCTACGACAAGTCGGCGCCGCACTATAGCGGGACGATCTTCGGGCTCCCGGCGGACAATGTCATCTTCTACGCCAAGGTGGCCCTTGGCACCTTCGCCACCCTCGCGGTGGTGTACGTCTTCTTCAAGGGCTACGTGCTCCTCTCGCGCTTCAGCCTGCAGACAGTGGCGCGGCTGGGGTTCATGAGCGGCTTCGCGTGCTGCCTGATCTGCTACACCGTCGCCCTTTCGCTCGTCCGGCGGTACCGCATCAACGCCGACACGGTGTACAACCAGTCGATCGCGCTCGTGATGCACAACGAAAAGGTTATCCAGCACCTCGGCACCCACCCCCGCACCGGCGAGTTCCGCACGTACAACGCGTCGGGCGGCTTCAAGCTGCCCCTCATGCGCCGCATCCGCAGCGGGACCTACGAGCTGGCAGACCTGCTCGGGCTGAAGCCGCGGCGGCTGCAGATGCTCATCACGCTCAAGAACGCGTCGAGCGGCAACGAAGGTCTCGTCTCCTGCGATGTGCGGAAGGAGAGCACCGGCTTCATGTCCTCAACAAACGTGTACAAGTCCCTGTCCATCACCCTCTACTCGGAGAACAAGAAGATGGAGCCGGAGACGATCATCTTGATTGGCAAGCCAGAGGACGTCGTCTACCGCTCCCTCATCCTCCGCTAGTCATCGCTGCTTCTTGTTGACGAAAAAGGCGATGACGGAGGGCCCTGCCGGTGAGAGGGTGTGGCAGGCTGAGAAGGGAGCGCGCCTTGAGTTCGAAAGGTCGGAAGGTGTGGAGACTGTGCGGGCTCGTGCCAGTGACACTGTGTCAGGACGGTGGTGCTGCTCCAAGACACGCAACTTGACGGCCACGCGCGCACTGACCTGCCCTCCTCTCTGAGGGAAAGGTGTGAGCGGGTGCGCTGCCTCAGGCAATACTGTTCTGAGTCTTCCCCCCCCCCTTCACCTCTCTTCTCAGCATCGCGCAAAGCTTGCCACCATGCTTCACTCGATACAATGTCCTGGATGCGTCTTTCCTTTCCGGCCCTCCTTCCTTTCCCTACCCCCGCCTCGCCCGCTGCCCCCCCCCCCTTCTTCGAGCCCGCACTGCCGCTGCCCCACATAGCTACTTAGTTCTTCCTCTGTCTTGGCCCTGCGCGGCAGGGCTCCTTTTGGGGGTCTGCCCGTGTTGATCTCTTCTCGTTGCCTGTATTCCGCTGGCGTACCGGTTTGCCCTCTTCCCGTCCCTTTCACATACCTTTCCTCTCTTTTGTGTTTCTCCTCAGGCGTTCCGCACCGCATAGCAGTGTCTGACCTCAGCACGACTCAGCCCTCCCTCACGTCTGTGGGCCCTGCTGCGGTGTGGACATTACTTAACGCCGAGTTCAGCGTTGCACCTGCGCCATGTCTGCTGGGCTTGTCGCCTTGATACAGATTTGTGAAGGTGTGCCTCGCCAATCTCACCGGCGTGTTGTGGCGAGACGAGGGAAGGAGGGATGGGGGAGGCGGAGGTGCTGCGGGGCGAGTATTTTGCGGAACGACGCACCGCCTTGTTTTCTAGATAGCCTTGGGTGTGTGCGTCTCGCTATGTGTGTGTGTGCGAGTCTTTACGGTCTTGGTGATGGGGCCCGGTCTTCGTTTTTTGTTGTTGTTGTTTTGGCTTACGCCAAGGGTTCTGTGCCTACGCCTGGGTGCGTGTGTGTGTGTGTTTATGAATGGGGTGTACGTGTATGTGGGTACATGAAGGAGGGTGCCGTGGCGACGTACCTGCCCCCCTCACACACAAACACGTGCCTCTCTGTCGCCGTGTTTGACTATCGAGCGCATCCCGGGATGCCACACCACACAGACGCGCACGTTCATGGAGAATCGAAGCGGCCAGCGGCGAGCTCGCCAGCCACGACTTCGGAGGTGCGCTCGCCACGCTGTCTGGCGACTGCACACCATTCGCGTGTGTGCGTGCCGCTGGAACCCCAGCCACTTCGTTCTACTGTATAGAGCCCTCCACGCTCTCACCGCATGAGTTTGTCCTTGCCGAAAGTGAGTGCGTGTGTGTGTGTGTGTGTGCAGGTGCGACTCCGCTTGGCCAGGCCCTTCCACTATTTCTGCCTCTACACCGCACTTTGAAAAAAAAAAACGGCCGCCCAGCCAGGGCGCCGCGCCGCATCGGCCTGAAACGCGCACCATAGACAAGCGGTGTAGGCGTACGCCTCCCCACGCGTAATACCACCCCATACCTTTGCAGTGGACACAGCCGCGCAGTGCAGTCGACACGAGAGTCTCTCCCTACATAGGTACGTGTTCCCGCATAGAACCTCCCTCCCTACCCCCCCCCACCCCGCGCTCTCCGCCTCGTACACACCCGTCATGGACGTCCCGCTCCACCTTCGGCTCGCGTGCGCGAATAGCCTCGACGAGGTGTACGCGGATAGACGCACCGCACACAAGCGCGCCGCCGCCGTCCCAGCCACGGCCGCGCCACCATCGCTGCCAGCGCCTCCTGCGGCCCCACTACTCCGTGCCATCTCCTCCTCCGCCGCTCAACGCACCCCTGGACATGTGACTGCTGCGGCAAAGCCATGCCCATCGGCGCCGCACCAGGGGCACCACTGGTTCAGCTCGCTTCTCACCGACATGGTAGGCGACACGAAGAGGGAAGCCGTTCTGTGGTACGCCGACCCGGCGGTCAACGTGTCTGTCACGCGAGGAGGCAGCTCGCGCGCCACGACATGGGCCGCCTCCGACGCCACGGAGCCGCTCCCGCCGCCCGCCGCCGCGCAGCAGGCTGCCGACCCGGAAGCCCTCTCCTCGCCATTCCCGATGCTGTTCGAGGGCTTTGTGGAGCCGGTTGCCATGATGCCCTACACATCGCACAGTCCCACTCGCGGCGAGGACACGTGCCGGCCAGGGCGCCTGGCCTCCCATCCTGAGGAGTCCCTCCCGTCGTTCGCGTCGCTGAGCCGGACAGCGGCCTCCCCTTCCATAGAAGACCTCGCCGGTCCTGCTGATGCTGCCGCAGGGCTGCGCCCGGCATCGGCGCCGGCACCGCCAGTCCCTTCGACCACAGAAACAGCCGCGCAGGTGAACGTGGCCCATGACGTCGCAGTCGAGGCGCAGGTGCGACGCGTGCGCGAGGAGCTGGCCGGCACGCACGAGGCGGTTTTCGCAAACGTCGCCGCAGACCTGGAGCGGCGCCTGCGAGAGTGTGTGCTCAAGACGGTGGCCCTCGACGACGCGCGGCAGCAACTCCTCTGTGCCTTCCAGCTGCCCACACGTGCCGCCGCCACCCATACGACGTCTGCAACCGCGCGCGCGGATGTGGCCACGAGCGCGCCGTCGGCCTCGGCCTCGGCCTCAGCCTTAGCGTCACCGCCGCAGCAGCTGCAGGAGCAGCACCGCCTCAACGCGAGCGGCGCTCCTCCAGTGCCACCGGCGCTGCTAGCCAACCGCGCAGGCGACTCGGCTCTCTCGGACGAGGCGCGCAAGGAGATGGCGCTGCACCTGTACGGGCTGCGGCGACAGGTGCAGCAGCTGCGCGATGAGCTCGACGCGCACGAGTCGGTGCACGTCCGCCAGGTCAACGCGTTGCGAGCGGCGGCGGCGCAGGGGCAGCGAGGGCGGCGGTCGTCGGAACCGCCACTCCGTGTGGAGATCGTGAAGGCCTACGAGGACGACCCCGTGCCGTACCGCAAGGGCCCGTGGCGTGAAGCCGACTTCGCGGCGGCCTCGGTGCGGGGCGACGGCGTCGTGAGGGCCGTCAGCGGCGTCAACTTGAGCCATCGCCGCGGGCCGGGGCGGGTGGAGGACGAGCGCGACGGCGCGGCTGAGAGTTACTCCGAGGACGACTTCACTGAGGTGACGTCAGCGGCCCCTTCGAGCGTGCGCACGGACACGAGCGTGGAGAGCGCGGAGGTGCCGCGCAGCAGCGTCAGCAGCACCGAAGCGCTTTTCCGGCAGCGCGAGGCAGCAGCGCTCCGCGCACGCGCCCAACGGACGGCGAGGGCGGCGGCAACCGAAGCAGCCGCCGTCGCAGCGTCAGCCGGCCACGTGACCTCCAGTGACAGCAGCACCCTGACCACAACCAGCACGGACGACACCGACTCCACGCTGACGAGCGCAACGCGCTCGACAACCACGTCGACGTCAGACACGGACTCTGACAGCTACTAGTGCATGTTCAGCCCGTCACCCGAACCGCTTGCCGGCTTGCTTGCTAAAGCGTGTGCTTCACGACGCACGTTGACGTGGGCCCTCAAGTGGCACCCCTGCTGCGATTTCTCACACGGTTAGAAAGAAGACTGCTGCGCCTTCGCTTTCACAGCTTCCTCTCACGTGCACGCGCTTGCAGCAGTGGGCGACGTGCGTTGCGTGTTGCGGACACAAACAAACAAAAAAGAAAAGAGAGACGGTACGTTCGGGCTGTGCCTTGCTGGCACTCCCTCGGCGTCCATCTCTGCCTCCTCTCCTCCCCCACTCACCTGCATGTTCACTTTCTCCTCCTCGCCCATAAACACACACGTACACACACTCCCGCGCTCTTCACCCATCACGCACACCAGCCTCACTTTTTTTTCCTTACTGGAGGACCCGCTCACATCGGTTTTTTGGCTTCCTCTCCCCCCCCCCCTCAACCCCTCGTGTACGGCACTTGCCCTACCCATAATTTTCCGCTTCACGCCTCCCCTCCGCAGTTCCATTCGCCATTCGTGAAGCTGTTGTAGTCCAACGCGACCCTCTGCGCGCCCGTCCATTGCCGCCCCCCCCCCCTCGACCGCTAACCTCTTCCTCCTCTTTAACACACACAACTCTTTTGTGTCTCCCCACCCCTTCCGTGAGCGGCTCCCGTATATCCAAGCCCGCGGAAGAACGCAGGTGCACCAGCGCTTTCCGTCTCGGACCTGCGCCACCACCCTCCCCCTCCCGTTCTCGCCGCTGCAGTAGGCCTGTGGTCCTTCTTCTCGTCCCCTCTGCCCTCCCAGCGACTCCCACTCCCACCACCACCACCGCCACCGCCACGAGCCCCTCACTCTCGGTCTCGTGCACCTGCGCTTTTTTTTCCTCTCGCTGCGCCACACCTCGCGCAGGTCTCTTTCTTGTGTATTTGTTTCCTCTAATCCTTTTTTTTTTTTTTTTCTAGGGGGCTTCTTGACCCGACGGCGTGCTCTACTGTCCTTCCTTTTGTGTTTTATCTGTGTGTGTGTGTGTGTTTGAAGCCGGCGCCTTTTTTGTTAGTTCTTGTTGGTGAGCCGTGTTCGTTGTTGTTTTTGTTTTTCCACTGCCCTCACTTTCCCTGCTGCCCCTCCCCTTCCTCCTCCTCCTCCTTTCCCTCCCCCTCTGCCACGTCCTCACGCCGTCTTTGTGCTCGTCTCTGTTTTCCTGTGCGCGTGCGCTTGTCCTTTTGTGTGTGTGTGTGCCCCAGCGGTTTAGCAGTGCTGTTCTTGTGCGCTGTTGTTGTTGTGCACCCTCCCCCCCCCCTTCCTTTGCATCAACAGCTCGTGACGAAGAGAAGTGTGTCAGGTCCTCTTCTCGCCGTTCTCCGCCCCGCACAGGCGACCCGTGCTGTTTTGCTTTCCCCTCCTTCCATCGTCACGCGCTGGTCGGTGCGTCCCCGCGGGCGCGCTTTAGAAGCCATGATACCGCGCGCTGCACGTCTCCCCCGGCGAACCACGTCGGCGGCGTTGCCAGACTGCGCCCTCCGTTTCGTCGCAATCGGCATCGTCGCGCTGCTCCTGTGCAGCGTCGAGGTAGGCGGGCGGGCAGCCACCGAGCCGACACCGTTCGCCACGGCGCTGCGCACGCCGGGACCACCACCAAAGCTGCACGCCTTGCTGCCGGCCGCCGGCCTGGCGCACTCGGCGTCCTCGTCGGAGATGGACGCCGAGGTGATCCTTCCCGAGGACGAGCCCGCGTTGAGCGCCGCGGTGAGCACCTCGACGACGTGGCGCCCAGGTGCTGTCACGACGACGACCACGCGCGCGCCGGCACCCAACGCCACTCAGCTGCTGACGCTCGTGTACTCGTCTCAGCTTATTAATGACTCGGCGTATGCCATTGGGCTGTGGTGCGCGACGCACGGCAGTCCTGCGCTGGTGACACACCAAATTGAAGACACCCTCGTGACGCCGAGCTACGGGCTGTGGGGACCGACGTGCAGCCTCGATAACACCACAAACACCACCACCGTCAACATCACCTACTACAACTCGATCAATATCTCCTTCTACCGAAGCTACCTCTCTGTGACGACGTCAGTGGACACTTTGGAGGAGCTCATCGACGGCGCCAACGCCGGCATCATCCCCGGCATCCTCTGCATCGATGACTGGAGCATGGAGAACACGAGGAAGGAGTGGACGTGGATCGCAGGTGTCGTTGTTGCTGCCGTCGCCTCCGTCGGAGCGCTTGTCCTGATTGCCGTGCAGCTCGTGTACAAGCGCGGCTACGTGAACGCAACCGGTCCGCACCTGCAGAACACCGGCACGTATCAAGATCTCGAGCAGGCCCGGGTCAGCTTCGAGGCCAAGCTCGGCTCGCATAGCAGCGGCATGTCGATGTCGTCGATTCCAACAGTCGCGCACATGCCGCCGCCGCTGCCGCTGCGCGAGGTGCAGCAGCTCCCGTGACGAGGGAAACCCCCTCAGATGTTCTCCACAAAACTCTCTTTGCTGTTGCTGTTTTACTCACTTCTTCTTTCAGCTCTCTTTTTCAAGTCCTCGGTTTTATCTCCCGTAGCGTCCCGCCTCTGTTTCTTTCCTTGATGCGGCGTGCAAATCCGCGCGTGTCTTTCTGTGTGTGTGTGGGTGGGTGGGTGTGTGTTCTTCTTTTTATGTGTGTTGGGCAGATTAGTTGACAAGAATGCACTCCCGCTCTGCCCCTCGATGTAGACGGAACGGCTGTGAACGTGTGTGTGTGTGTGGGTGTGTGAGTCTCCGATTGCGACGTCAAGCGTTTTTGCTTTGCTTTTTGTTCATTGCAGTTTGTCTGTTTTGGTTCTCCCTCCGCGTTCCTCGGTGCCTCGTTGCCTCGCTTGGCCACCACCACCACCACCACCCCACCTGCCACCGCGATATGTCGTTCCCACCCTCTCCTCCCCCTCTTCTTGGTTAACCGCCAGGTGAAAGTGTGTCTGGAAAGTGATCGCTCCAGTGAACCCGCGTCGAAGGGGAGGGACACACTGCCTTTCCCTCGTTTGTTTCGCTCGCTTCTTTTTTTTTCTCTTCTTTCCTGTTACCGAAGAGGATGCTCGAGGTGGCGTGGGAGTAAGATCGGACANTGTGTGTGTGGGTGTGTGAGTCTCCGATTGCGACGTCAAGCGTTTTTGCTTTGCTTTTTGTTCATTGCAGTTTGTCTGTTTTGGTTCTCCCTCCGCGTTCCTCGGTGCCTCGTTGCCTCGCTTGGCCACCACCACCACCACCACCCCACCTGCCACCGCGATATGTCGTTCCCACCCTCTCCTCCCTCTCTTCTTGGTTAACCGCCAGGTGAAAGTGTGTCTGGAAAGTGATCGCTTCAGTGAACCCGCGTCGAAGGGGAAGGACACACTGCCTTTCCCTCGTTTGTTTCGCTCGCTTCCTTTTTTTTCTCTTCTTTCCTGTTACCGAAGAGGATGCTCGAGGTGGCGTGGGAGTGAGATCGGACACGCTTTGCTTCTCGTTGTACCCCTTGCTAACGGCTTTTTTTTTCTCCGTTCGTCCTACGTCTTGCCGGGCGACCCGCTCAGTGGTCCACGTCGTACATCACTGCGCGGCTGCTGTACTTGGCCTCCACCCCACCCCGCCGGGCGTTGGGCAAGTCGAGGTCGTGCTTTGGGAGTACGGCTCGCTGTTTTCGAGAGAAGAGATGGGCGCAGTGCACGCACGACACGTTCCCTCTCTCTCTCTCGTCAATTTAGCCTCGACCTGCCAGTAGTCCCGTAGGGCTCGATGCCCAAGTTGCATCTCGAGTGGGTGCACTCCGTCTTCAGTTTCCCACGCTCCTCCCCTATACACTACACCACCCGCATCCCTCCCTCCCTCCTTGCATCGCTTCCCACCCTCGTGCAAACGGCTTGACATCCACGCGTCCGTCACGCACAGCGCACGAGCACCGCCATCATATCTCTAACAGAGACGCACATACAGCTCTGCCCCCCCCCCCGCCCAAGGCCTCACGTTGCGTGTTTCCACCCTACAGCCCCCATAGAGATCAGCAGCTTCGCCACTGCTGTCCACAAGCACCCTCTCTCACCTCAGGTCTTCTGCTTTTTCTCGTTCGTTACTGTACGCTCCTCCACACAAGGCAACCGGCGCTCGTTCGTTCTTCCTGCTGTTTTCTTCTCTCTTTCCCTTCCACCCTCTTCCGTCGCCATGGACACCATGCTGCCGACCTCGTCGGGGACGGCGAATGGGCCGGAGCCGCACCCTGACGCCACGAAGCCCGCCTCGCCCACGCTGTCCACCGAGGCGCGCGCCATGCTGGGCGACTTTGAGGACAAGTTTGCGGATGTGAGGGTGTGCCGCAGCACCGGCAAGCGCGTTACGATCTGCTACAACACCTTCGGGAACCCAGAACACCCGTGCCTGCTGCTTGTGCAGGGACTCGGCACCTCCCTCCTCGGGTACTCGCTGATGTTTGTGCAGTTCTTCGTCGACCAGGGCTACTACGTGATTCGCTACGACAACCGCGACATGGGGCTGTCCACCCGCTTTACCGAATTCGCCGCACCCGCGCTGTTCCGACTTGGTTTGCCGGCGTGGATGTCGGTGGGCGAGCGGCTGCCCTACACCCTGGACGACATGAAGGATGACGCGATGGGGCTCTTGACGGCGCTGGGCATCCGTCAGGCTCACGTCTTTGGCATGAGCATGGGCGGCATGCTGGTCCAGCTCATGGCCATCGACCACCCCGACCGCGTCCTCAGCCTCAGCATCCTCTTCTCCGACGTTGGCGGCTCCGACAAGGTGCGGCCGAGCCTGCTGCAGTACGCGCGCTTTCTCAAGGGACCGCGCAGCAACAGCCCCGAGGACCGCGCGGCGCACATGGTGTGGTTCATCAACTACCTAAGCCAGGGCGCCTACAACGCCAACATGGACGCCGTGAAGCGGTACATCCTGTACTCGTACGAGCGCAACGGCGTTATGGATGACGAGGGCATGCCGCGGCAGGCAGCGGCCGTCATGCGAGCGCCGAGCCGCGCCGCCAAGCTGCGCAACGTGGCCTGCCCGACAGTGGTGATGCACGGCGCCAAGGACCCGCTCATTCCGGTGGCCAACGGCTACCGCCTGGCTGAGCTGATCCCTAACGCAAAGCTGGTCATCTTCCCGGAGCTCGGGCACGACTTCCCGGTCGAGCTGATGCGGCCTATCGCAGACGAGATCCTGCTCAACATGAGCAACGCAAAGAAGGCAAGTGCGGCGGCAGCATAGCTGACTGGACGCCAGTGGCATGTGTATACTCACTCCGATCTCTTGAACTCTGGGCTTCCCCTCTTTCCACACCTCCGCACAAAGCTCCTCGTGTGGCCAAACGGGGGAGTCTCGCTTTTTTTGTTGTTGTTGTTTGCCCTCTGCGCGTAGTCGCGTGTGTGTGTGTGTGTGTGTGTATGTGTGTTCGTCTAGGAAGGGACTCTACAGGAGACTAGGTGTGGCTTGCACCGCACCACCCACACGAGTGACACCCGTCCCCTAAACGGTGGCCCCTATGTCACGACAACGGGCATGCCTCTGCCCTCTCCTGCCCATCTTGTCCGCTGAGGCAAGTCGCCTTGTGCACAGCCCTTCGGTGTTGTTATTGCTGCCTCATCAGCGCAATCCCGTACTTAATTAGCTCTCCGTAGCTGTTGGTTTTTTTTTAGTTTAACAGACCTGCGTGTGTGCGTGTCTCTGTGAACACGTATATATGTGCCGATGCGCTGTACGCAGGCTGGGTGCCGCTTGTGTTTCTCACCCCCCCCCCTCCTTGCGCGCCTCCCGGCGTAGTGCGCACCTGCTCCGCGGTGGAGACATCGACCGACTTCAATCGCCGCCGTCCCCCACTCTCGCCATCGCACCACTCCGCTGGAAGTCTCCCCACTCCTCCGCAGCGAGTCCACTAATACGCCTGCAAACCGCCGCAGTGAGGAGGTGGAACAGCGAGAATGCGACGCAGAAGAGGGCCACGTCGAAGAGGGGATGCAGAACAAGCGGGAGCAGCTCTGGGCCCCCCCCCTTCTTGCCCGGCGCGCGACACACGAGACGCGAACGACTCAGTTCCTTCTTCCTGTTTTCTTTTCTTGTGCCCCACACTTACTTCCACGTGAGCCCCCCACTTGTCGCTCTTGCGGACTCCCCACCGCTCCGCCCTCTTCCTCCTCCCCCCTCCCGTCAACGCCGGGATGGCCCATCCTGGAAAAGGGCCGTGAACGTCACGACCGGTGCGAGCGGGAGGCTGTGAAGGGGCAAACAGGGTGGGCGCCCGTGCGGTGATCAAGAGAGAGAAAGGGTTGCCTCATGGTGTGTGCACGGCGCGTCATGTGTGGAAGTGAGAAGAGCGCGGGGACCGGCGCTTTCGAGCCACCTCTCATCCCACTAGTCGTCTCCCTCTAGGCCCTCGGTTTTTTTTTTGTTTTCCTTTGTGTCCCACCCACACCCTGCACCCCGGTCCACCAACGTCGGCTCGCCGTCACGAGCGCCGCGGATGCTTCGTGGACAGCAGCCGCACCCCCCCCCCCTCTCCCCCCACTAAAAAAGGTCTTTTCTCGTCGGTCTCCTCCTCATGCCCTCAAACACGAAAGCCCCCTATTCGTACGCGTGCGCTGCACGACGAGAGCCACCTCCCGCACACCCCAACGGGACATCCACGCGACCCAGCACCTATGCTCAGCGTCGGGCGGCTACCCACCTCCGCACCGTCCTCCCCCTCTTTCCAATGCACCCTTCGGTCTCCTCCGCCAACACCGCCGCCCCATCCCTTCCGCCTCCCTAACCACGCCCCGCCAGGCAACACCCAAGGCACGCCACAGCAACCCCACCGGGTGTCGCACCCCTGCGACCCGGCAGCGCAGCTGACACGCCGCACAACAGCCGGCGCGCCACCACAGGCAACGCAAGGCCACACACCACCACCACCACCACCCGCTGCTGGGCGCACCCCGGGGGCGGCGCTGGGATGATGGATCCCACGCCCCTCCGGCTGTCCAGGCGTTGCGTCGTCGATTGCGCGACTGCGCCACGCCCAGCAGCGCGTCCTCCGCCACCGCAGACCCCGCGGCGCAGGCACGCACGCCCCGCCGCCGGCAAACGCGCCCCGCCGCCGGCAAACACGGCCAGCCGTGGCGGGAGGCGCAGGCAGCCGGCGGCGAAGTCGGGCAGCCGCGCGCCGCGGTCGCCCGCCGGGGAGGCGCCGCCACGGGCCTGGCGGCCGCGCTAGGCGGCGGCGAGGCGCACCTGGCGGCGCACTGCGCGCCACCACGCGCGTGGCGGGGAAGCAGGCGGAGGCGGTCACGGAGGAGCGCCTGGGAGCAACTCGACCAGTTTGCTTCGACGGGGGCGTCAACGCCAGAGCAGCGGGAAAGACATCACGGTTTACATCATGCACGTGGACTTGCACCATGGATGCGGGAAGAAAGTCTCAGAGCGCGCCGCGCTCTCCTAGGCATGTTCGTATCTGTGCCGATTGCACCTCCACTTTCTGCTCTTCCCCCCCCCCCCGTACGCCGCTCCTCGCCCACCCCCGCTGCCTCCCCGCTCGCGCCGCGCCTCACCTCGCCGCGGATGTCGTCGAGTAGCCCCGCTCACCCCCCCCCGCCTCAAGATAAGCGACTTCATCGTAGCTCTTCCGTGTCGGGGGCCGCTGTACTTTGTTCCAGTTAAAGACAACCCCATACCGCGTTGCTCGCAGACTTATCGCTCAAACGCAAGAGGAAAAAAAAATCCATCTCACACACACACAAACAGATTGTGGAGTCCTATCGGTGAACTCCACTTGCCTCGCCACCTTTCCAGCATTCGAACTCCGCGTGGCTACGCGCCACGTGTCACAGGCTTACACAAGCGCAGGTTCGCCCCCCGTCCCCTCCCTCTTTGTTTTCTTGCCTTCATCACTGCTTTACCAAACAGAACAGAAGCTCATCGTTGACGCTGCTACTCCTGCCTCGCCCGCT
>JASAOO010003323.1:0-41351 GCA_030849075.1 Zelonia costaricensis | reverse complement strand
GTCACAGGTGACGCCTGAAGGAAGGGGGCGCGCGGGAAGCGTCGACTACTTTGGCAGTGGTAGGGTGCCGCGCTCGTTGGTGAGTGGCTCACCACCCTCTCCGGCGCTTACGCGGAACCACCCCTCTCCCCACTGCCGCAATTCGGCTCCTCGCCTGCCCTGTAGCATCAGCGTCTCGCTGTCCCTCACTTTCGCTTTCTTTCTTTTACACTTGCAGCTGCCTCGCGCGCCTGCATGAGTGGGGGCTGATGCAGCGGCTCGCTTGTCAGTTTCCCTCACTTTTTTTTCGAAGTGGAGCTTCATGGCGAGGGTCGCGGCTGTCCTCTTCTCGTTTCCGCTCCCCTCCCTAACTACAATAGTGCAGGAATGCGCTGTGTTGTCGAAGGCGAAGTCGTCCAGTGAGTGTGCGTGTGCGAATGTCTGTGCGGCGAAAAGTATGTGCTTGTCGGTGTGTTTGGGTGCTTGCGTGTTTGCCTGTACTGCTCAGGGTACAAGAGGCCTTCGTGTTTTGTTGGTGCCTGGACGTCTCCATCGCTTCCTCTTTCTCTGCCACGGCTTAGCGAAACGCTCGGTGATGGGCCGCGTTGTCTCCTCGTCCTGCGCCGGCCCCTGTGTGACGTCTGTGCGCTTGTGCACACGCACCGCTGCGTGCAGAGCAAAAGAAAGAAAAAGAAGAGGATGCACAGATGAAGAGAAGGAAGGCACAGAAACTCGTTGGGCCCTCGCCGCGGGTGACTTGACTTGGTGTTTGGTTCATTCCTTTTCTTTTTCTTCTCTCTTCCCCCTCTTGTTTACTGACTTCCTTTCCCTCTCTACTCCCGTGCTGTTGACGCCCGCGTGCTTTCTCTTGGCTATCTTGTTCCCCCTCCTCGACATACGACTTGATGCGCCGATCTATCTTGCTCTGTCTCCGCTGCCCTTGTACTGCGCCGTGATCTTCGCCAAGGGTTCCCGTTTGGTCACACGACGTTACTTACGTCTCTCACTGTGTGTGTATGTGTGTGTGGTGTGTCGGTGTCTGTGTGCGGTTGGCAACATCGTGGCATCCTCGACGTGACGCCCAGCGACTCGTCCTCCCCACTTCCTCTCTTGCTTTTGTCGTTGTACGAAGCTGAGGAAGGGAGGGNGTTCTGCTCCTGCGCTGGCTTCTTTCGGAATTGTCAAGCTCTGTGACTTCGTTTATTGTGTCTCTGTTTTTTTTCTCGGTGCGCTGTCCCGCCTTGTTGACCCCCTTCTTTCCAGCTCGTTTCTGCCATATTTACCCAAGGTAACCAAACGCACGACTCCGACGTCGGAGAGTCACTGGCCTGCCAAGGGGAGGCGCGTGCGGGGGAGCAGGCAAAACACAGGCACACACCCACACTTGAAGACAGCATGTAAAAGCAGCAGCAACAGCGAGGCTCCATGGAATGCGCACTGTCGCATTCGACAGATACACCGGCTGACACACACACACACACACACGCACACACACACACACACACACACACACACACACACACGCGCACTCGCGCACCCACCGGACGCCTGCGTGTGTTTTTACGGCTGCCCCTTTGACAGTGCAGCCGCAGCCGTGCAGCGTCCTTTTCCCAGAAGAAAAGCTCAGGCTCAAGAATAAGGAGGGAGCTCAGATGCAGGTGCGGGGGAGGGCGGTTCGTTCCTTGAAGAGAGCCATCTCTCCCTTTGCACGACCTGCGCTACGCTGTCACGTTCTTCCACGAGACTTTCAGACACCCTTCTTCCTTTTTCCTTTTCCTGCGCGCGTGTGCGTGTGTGTGTGTGGGATGATAGGGCTGTTGAAGTCAGCACAGTGGATCGGCAAGCGGCGCGTCTTTGACAAGAGGACGAGAGAAATTTAAAAAAAATGTGCGTGTGTCACAGGTAAAAAAAAGGATCGGATGCAGCGAAGGAATAGCAAGGCTAGTCGTGCGCGCCTCTCAACGCCACCCGCACCTTGAAACACTCTATACACCACACCGCTCCTCGCTCTTCGTCGGCGCGCGGCAGTGAGAGCTCGCACGTACAAGCTCGCACCTCTCCTTACGAAAAAGAAAAAATGCTAACGAACTCACACACGCGAGAGCTGGAGAGAGAGAAAGAGGACACACATACACACACAAGCACACACGATCACCCTCAAGCAGAAGTAGTAGGAAGGCTGAATTGCGGTGTCTTGGCCGGCGTAGTGCGCGGTGGCACGCCATCTATCGTCCCCTATCCTCGGCTGTTCACACCCGCTCCCGCCCTTTCTCAGCGCCGCCTCCCTCTTGCGTGGGGCACGCTGTGTTGCTTTCCAAATACGGGGTGAGCAGCCGATGAGATTGTCGGTGTGGTCCGCCCTGCCCAGTGCCCACTCTCCGCCGCTGCGGCTTCGCAGCACGCTTCTCATTGTCCTCCTGCACACGCCGCGTCGGTGCGGATTTTGAGACCTGTGCATGTTTCAAGGTTGCGTGTGTGCGTGTGTGCGTGTTTGTATACGACGCTGCCGGCGTGGTGCGTGTTGGTGCCCCCGGCTGCCCGGCGCTTCTGCCAACCGAAATGAGCAAAGAAACTCGCACAAATGGCGTACAAAGTGAAGAAGTGACGCGAAGGACAGAGGAAGGCATACAGGCACGCGACAGCCGCGTTCCCGTGCCGCAGAGGGCTGTGACGCATGGGGAGGAGGTGGTGAGAGGGGGGGGGGGGGCGCCGTCGGGCTTGTGTGCCTTGAGGGTCGCAGGCGCCTTCGTAGCGCTCGTGCACCTCTCTCCCCTCAGCGACCCGTCATCGCTGGCCTCCTCGCAGCCAACGTCGCACAAGGCGCGTCACTGCGACTGCTTGTCTTGCGTTGGGCGCCGTGCGGCCACACTGACGGGACGCGGGGCTACCCGAGCGGCTTTGACGCGTACTCGTGCTGCCTCACCGCGTCATGCGACACTTACGAGTGAGTCTCCTCAGGCGCTTGCAGATGCTGCAGCTTTTCCTGCACACGCACAGTCCACGCCGCTCGTGCACCGCTTCCTGCCCTCTCACCGTCCGCCTCCGCTTCCCCATTCTCTCTTGTGCTGCCTTGGTGCCCCTCTTGCACACACACGTACACGCACCCCAACGCCTCATCGACTCCCCCTTTCTGCTTGCCGTTGCACAGAACCCGTAGTCCCCTTCCACCACACTCCTTCCAAGTATCCGCGGACCGGGCCACACGCGACATCGTTGTGTCGTCCCGTCTCTCCCCCTCTCTTTCCCTTTTCCCCTCTCGTTCCTCACCGGCTGACACAACTCCACTTGTGTTGGGTCTGCTTCTTGCCCCACTCCCTCACCGTTATCATCGCAGCGCCATGCCGAAGGGCACGATTCCTACCGGCCAGGACTGGGAGGAGCAGCGCTTCAACTTCCAGCAGCGAGGCGGCGGCGGCGCCACGCAGCCACGCAAGGTGACTGAGCGGGACGCCAACCGCGCCGTGCAGGGCGGGCAGAGTGTGCAGGTGCAGCGCAAGGAGCACCAGCGTGCCAACCAGCAGGCGGCCAGCGCTGGCGCCAACGCCAAGAAGCTCGACGAGGATAATGACTCGCTGAAGGTGAAGAAGATCGACCCGCAGCTGCGCGTGCGCATCATGAAGGAGCGTCAGGCACTCAACTGGTCCCAACAAGACCTCGCCCAGCGCATCTCCGAGCGCGCCTCTGTCGTGGCCGAGTACGAGAGCGGCAAGGCAGTGCCAGACGAGCGCGTTATCGTGAAGATGGAGAAGGCGTTCGGCGTGCACCTGCGCGGCGCGAAGGCCGGCGAGCCGATGGGCAAGATCCGGCCCACCCCGAAGCCGCAGGACTAGGTGCAGGCAGGAAGACGCGTCCCGGCATGGTTCTCTCCTTTGCTTCCCTCTCTCCCACCCCCTCTGTTCTTCTATCTCGTGCCTCCGGGAGGGGGACGAAGCTGGGCGACGGCTGTTGCCCGCTATCGTATCCGCATTCGGCGACACGGGAGAAAAAAGAAGAGAACATCAGAATGGGGTAGGCGGAGAGGTCTGCGCTCGATGCAGAAGGCGAGCTTCCCCAGCTGCTGCTGAGACGCTGCAACCTACTATTGTTTTTCCAGCGTACGTGCAGCGGTGCGCCATGCGCGCTACGCGTTTCTACTTTTCCTTTCTCTGCGTGCGTGTACGGCGTGCGTGGTGCGATCCAGTGAAGAAAAAAGGCGTCGTTGGCGACGCCATGTGGGCTCCTCCACATTCCCGCAGAATAAAAAAAACGAAATGAGCGAGGCGCGCCGTGGGCCGCCGTCTCTCGGCACCGCTGTCTGGTGGCCTCCCGCGCTCACTGAGCCCTCGTCCCCCCCTTTTGGTGAAACTCTCAACAGGCAGCGAAGAAACTCGCATTAGCGCGCCGGCGGCCTCATTCTGCTGCCTCGCGGTCACCTGCCGCTTTTCGGGTCCTTCTCGTGGCGGTTGCTGTTTCTTGTTTCTTTACGCGGCAACAGTCTCTCCAGGTTCTCGAAGCTCGCGAGCACACGCCCGCACTTGCGCGCGAGTCAGCCCGTCCTCTCGCAGACACGCACGCACAGCTGCCACGCTTTTCCCATGTCACCCACCACCCTCTCTTTGCCCTGCCCCCCTCGTGCCCCCCTCCCCTTGTTCCGTCTCCGTGATCAGAGAAGGAGCCGTGCCACACACGCACCTGCTTATCCCTTTCCCGGACGCTGGTCCGTCTCCCTCACGTGTCCCACGCGGCCCGCTCCTCTTATTCGGTACTCGGTGCATCGCGTTTATCCTTCCCCTTCTTGAAGCCTTGGAGCGCACCCAGTCCAGCACGCCGCCCTCAGACTCGAACACCCCGCCGTGCACGCGAGTGGGTGAGCGAGAGGACGACACGTCGGGCACTGACATAACCGCATTCGTCATCGGCGCGCACTCTCACACGCGACGCCTCACCCCGTACGGGCCGGTAGGGCGCCCGCTCCTCGCGCGCGCGTCGCAACTTTTTTTCGTTTCTGTGGGCTCTTGGCTACGACGGTACCGCACTTGCGTGCCCACCCTGTGCTCTAGCGAGGTCGTGCTGGAGGAGTTGACAAGCTCCAACGCGATCCTCGATCTTCTCTGCTTCGTTTTTCCTTTGGCCCCAGCGGAACCGGGGACTCGCCAAGACGCACGCTGCCAGCGGTCCGCCCTCCCTCACCTTTCATACACACCCCACACACAAAATACACACCAGTGCGGCAAGTAAAGGCTGCAGTGAATTCTTTCTCTCTTTCTGGCTGGTGGCTCGCTCACGTAGACACACGCGCGTCGGGTCGGCGTCGCCGCGCTTCGCCGAGGATGGAGCGCTACACGGTAATGGGTCAGCTGGGTGACGGCTCCTTCGGCACCGTGAGCAAGGCACAAAACACCAGCACCGGCGAGATTGTTGCCGTGAAGAAGATGAAGCAGCGCTTCCACAGCTGGGAGGAGTGCCTGCAGCTACGCGAGATACAGTCGCTGCGCAAGGTGCAGCACCCGAATCTAATCAAACTGAAGGAGGTGGTGCGCGAGAAGACGGAGCTCTTTCTCATCTTCGAGTACTGCGAGAAGAACATCTTCCAGATTCAGCGGCAGCGTGCCGACCAGATGAGCGGCGCGATGGCGTTCAGCGACAAGGAGATACGTAGCATTATGTGCCAGACACTGCTGGGGGTGCAGGCGATCCACAAGGCCGGCTTTATGCACCGCGACCTCAAGCCCGAGAACCTCCTCATCTCCGGCGACCTCGTGAAGGTGGCCGACTTCGGCCTGGCGAAGGAGATCCGGTCGCGGCCGCCCTTCACGGAGTACGTGTCGACGCGGTGGTACAGGGCGCCGGAGATTGTGCTGCACTCAACGCACTACAACTCGCCCATTGACATCTGGGCCTCCGCGGTCATGTTTGCTGAGCTGTACCTCTGCCGCCCGCTCTTCCCCGGCACCTCTGAGAGCGACCAGCTCTTCAAGATCTGCTCCGTGCTCGGCTCCCCCGCACCAAGCGAGTGGGACGAGGGCTACCAGCTGGCCCGCCGCATGAACATGCGCTTCCCCACCGTCGCCCCCACACCGCTGCGGCAGATACTAACCAACGCGCCACCGGCTGCGGTGGACTTGATGGAGCAGATGCTCCGCTTCAACCCAGCGGAGCGGCCGACGGCGACGCAGTGTCTGCAGCACCCGTACTTCACCGGTGGTGGCGGCAACTCCGCCCTTTACGCCGGCATCGCCACGGGGCAGCCGCACAACCCCTTTCAGATGGCCGCCAGCACCGCCAGCGCCTCGCAGTGCATGACGAACGTCGGGCTGACGAGCAACAGCAGTCCGCCACCGACTAGCTCGAACGCGTCCCTCTTCAAGTACGCCAACCTCTTCAACCAGGGCAACCGCAGCCCCCTCTCGTCGAGCGGCACCTCGGCCCCCTTTGCCGGCAGCGTTGCGCTGCAGGGCAGCGTCACGAGCAACCCTAGCGTCGTCCGCTCCGTCCCGCAGCAGCGCAAGGCGTCAATTACGAACGGCGGCGAGAGCGACGACGAGTTCAACTTCTGACACACCCTCTCCGCCGCCCTCGCCGCCCTGCGCTGCTTTCCCCTTCTCGATGTCTCGGGCAAACGAAAGGGAGCAGGGAGTTGCCTATTCTCCTTTTTGTTTGCCACCTTTGGCGCTGCCGCTGTCGCGCGCATGCAGTGCAAGACCCTCACCTAAACTCGCCATGTCTCACTCTCTCGCACCCTTACACAAAGCGGTGTCCTCCTCATACCGCTCCCGTGAGCCGGCAGGGGAGGCGGCCGCGAGGCACACATGCGTGACGCGGTGCATGTGCAAACAAACACAAACGAACACGCACACACGCACTTGTCCTTGTCTAGCTTCTCTTCCGCTTTGTTTTGTTCTTCTCAGCCAACGTCGAGAGGGTGCGAGCGGACGGCGCAGGCGGCCCGGACGCCGGCGGCAGCATCACTTTTCTCCCCTCCGAACGACGACTCGCGGCGTCGCGGGCGTGGGCGTTGTCTCCCTCGCACCCGTGGCTCACCCTCGCTTCTCCGACGTTTCAAGTTTATGACCCTCCGTCCCCGCCCTGTCTCACCGCCGCCGCACCCTCAGTTCCGCCTTCCTCGTTTTTTCTTTTCATGTTCATCTTTCCCTCTTCCGCACTCTCCCATCACGGCCGGCGTAGGCGTGTGTGTGTGTGTCCGCCTTTCGTTTTCCTCTGCTTCCGGCAGGCCGGCCCGTCCCCACCACCGCCACTCCTGCCCGTGCCCTCGCACGGTGCACGCGTTTCTGTGTCTCTCCTCCTCTGTGCATGTGTGCTTCACTCCTCCTCTGCGTGGGCGATGTCCCTGATGTAAGCTACGCTGTCTGCCACTTTGTGCGCTCGCCGGTGTCTTGTCCCTTTTCACCACCGCCTCTCTCTTTCGTTTTTTTTTTGTTTCCGTCCTCTCCCTCCACTCCATCCGAACTGAACCACCAGCCGCTGCCACACATGAGGTCGCGTGCGTCAGCCAAGAAGGCACGCGGAGGAGTGCCAGCTGAGAGGCGTCGTTCACATGCCGCGGCGCACACGGGACGCAACGACAGCGACTACAACAAAAAGCGCTGTGTGTTGGCGCTTTGTGTGCGCGCATGTGCTTTAAATTTGCCGCCTTCTTGACCTTGTGCCGCGTGAGGAGCAACATGCGCTGCCACTGCCCCCCCCTTCCGCGTTTCCCCTCCAGCCCCGTGTCAGCGTGCGTTGCAGCGGCACCGCGTAGGTTGCCGCGGCCCTGCATCAGCGCCACCCTCTCTCTCTCTCCCTTCCTCGCCCCATCCCTCACTCATTCCGTCGTCCGTGGTTGGCAGGGCTGACCTCATCGTCTCTCTGCCCCTTGGGCTCTCTCCCCATCCCATTCCATTCCTTCCCTCCCTCCCCCTTTTCGCATTTGCTCTCACGCCCCGTGTGTGCGCAGTCGGCACCGCGGTGTTCGTTGGCGGCGATGGCGGGCAATGCACGATGTCATGTGAAGTACGGTGTTTCTCTTTAGCCTTTCCCTTTCTCTCACAGCACGCTCTTCCGTCGCGCTGTGCTGTCGGCGTCTTTCTTTTCTTCCGTTGTTTGCGCGACGCCGCCGCCGCGCCTGCTTGGGTCTTTGCTCTGTTTATGGGGTCCTGCGCCCCGCTTCGCTTGCATGTGTCTTGTTCTTGCGTGTGGGTGCCGGCGTGTGTCCGAGTGTGCGTGTGCGTGTGTTTGTGTGTGTGTATGTCGTCATCACCGCTACTTTCTCTCCGTCCCCTACGTGCGTCTCACATTCCGCTCCCCCTTTGTGCGTGGTGTCTTAACCCCCTCCTCTCCGACCTCTCCCTCGTGTCTGTGCCTTCTATTTGTGCGCGGTGCGTGCTCGCGTTTTTCTTGTGCCTTCGTCGCTCGATCAACCCGTCGTTTGTCGCGTGGTTGCGTGTGTGCATGTGTATGTGTGTGCGGTCGGGTGCACCGTTGAGTTGGGCGGATAGCAGGCGATTCCGCTGGTCGCTTTCGTGAGGTCCTCTCGCTCCTCCCTCTCCGCGTCGTCGCTTCGTCTCTCTCTCTGCCACCACGCGCCTTCCCCCGTTGTAGAGGACACGCGATCGCGGTGTGCTCGTCCCATCGCCGTGTGGTGTCGGTACACTCCCGCTGCCTCCCCCGCCTCCGTTTCGCGTCTGTCACGGCTGCTCGAGTAGGAGAGGTGCCCCGCAGCGGCCCCCGTGAGCGGAGGAGGGGTGGGGGGCGGGGTGAGGCCGGTCAAGGTGAAGAATGCGTTGGTCTGCGTTTGGCGTTGGACTTGTCCGTTGCGTTTTCGGCAACTTCTCAGACAAGTCACCAGAAAGAAAAACACACACACACACACGCACAAAAGACACAACACAAAGGTCCGACGCCACTCAAACCTCTGTGCCCTCGCGCCTGCTCGCTGCGTGGCGCGGGGGAGAGGGGAGTGCCACGTCGAGCTGGCGTTGGGCGGCGGCGGCAGCGGTGGTGGTAGTGTGCGCGGTAGCGGCGCGGCGGCTTTTCGCCCCCGCACCGCACCCCCCCCGCCTGCGCTGTGTAAATCGTGCAGCAGAACAGCGTTGGCGACCGCAGCAGCGTTGTCTGCGTCTGCGGTGTCGAGACCTGGCGTCGCCCTTCTCCCGCTTTCCGCCCCCCCCCCCTCTCGGCACCAAGGCAAGACGCTTCGCCGATGTACGTGCGCCGTAGTGCGCTGGCTGAAGTCGCTCCAACTTGCCATGCACGCGGTCCAAAACTTTCTTCCCTTTCCCCTCTCGCGCCTCCTCCGTGCTATCTCTCACTCACTTTGTGAAACCACACACCCACCGATCACCTGGATTGTGCGACGGTGCGGGGCAGCAGGTACAACGACCTTCTCCGACGACTCGCACCCCCGCCTCTTCACGCTCTCCCACGTATCGGCCTCCTCCGCGCGTGCCCGCGCCACGAGCGCCGCACCAGCTTGAAGAGAAGAGAAAGAAAAACGGTACACCGACAGCGCACTCGGTGTGTGAGGCGGCGTAACCGAGAAAACTACACCTTAACGTGCCGCCATCTGTACACACACACAGGCACACGCACACAGGCACACACGGTCTTCACACAACTTGAGGAGAGAAAACCCACAGAGGTGCGCGTGCTACCGCTCCACGCACACACAACCTACCGGTGCCCTGGAAGTGAGGCGCACACCTCTAACCTCAGCGGTAGTGGTGGTGCGGCCCGCTCCTCGACCCTTGACGTCGCCTTCTGTGTTTCTCTTCACCCCTGTCCCTGACAAAAAAAGAAAACCGGTGTCAGTAGTGTAGTGTCGTGGCGGCGTGGCTCCTTTGCTATTGTGTCCATCGGCACTGCCAACCTCCTGCAGCATCGGGCAGCGTTGTTATACACTGTCTGCGTACCCAGACCGCACCCGCACCCCCGCCGCTGCCCACATCCGCCTCCCTTCGGTCTTGCTTGTTGTCCAGCTGTTGGCTCGCCCGTACTCTGTCTTCATTTTCTTGTGATCTTACCCTTGCCCGTGTTTCTTTTTCTCATCGGCTGTTCCCCCGGCGCAGCTCTTTGCGGCGTGTACCCTGCTCCCGCTGTTGTTCACTTGCCCAAGTCCACCCCGACTTGCCTGCCTGTTTTCGCCTCTGACGTCATCCCCCCGGGGCTTCTGGTGACCAGCCGTGTGCCTGCTTTGCGTCTTGTGTGTCTGCCTCCTCGCCCGTTCTCATCTGCGTACCGGCAACTCTGTTCGCTTTGTTCTGGCGTTTCGTGGCGCTTATCGACTCGAGCACCGCTGCCACGCCTACTTCATTCATCCATTGATCCGCTCGGCTGCGACAAGCGCCTTGTGCGCAGCACTCCCTCCCCCCTTCTTCCCCCCCCCCGCTTCCCTGTGCCTGTCCCCTCCCTTACAACTGACAGTCCACACGAGAATGGGTCAGCGAGCCTTAATCGTGCTGCTGCTCGTGTGCGTGGTGCTGGCGGCGCGGTGCGGTGCGGTCTTGACGGCCCCCTCCGGCGGTTGCGGCCTCGGCACCTCCGGTTTCGTCATCCACTCCTCCAGCGAGAACGACGAGGGCGCGCAATTCCTGGTGGACAACGGCATCGCCTTCGCCATCCTGCCAGGCACTGTCAACAACGGCGCCGTGCAGTGGGACGATGGCGAGGCCGTGTCGTGGGTGCCGGCAGGCTTCACGCCACCAGCGGGCGAGCAGCGGCGGCTGATTCTGCGCAAGACGGGTGCCTGGAACGTTGTGGCGATGTCCCTCAGCGGGCGGTACCTCTGCACCGACGGCGCCGACGCGACGACCACGTCGACAACCACGACGACGACCACGACAAGCACGGCGCCCAACACGACGACGTCAACGACGAGCACGTCCACGACGACCAGTGTCGCCCCCAACACCACGACCACGTCCACAACCACAACGACGACGGCGGCGCCCAACACCACGACAACGATGTTTCCGCAGCCGGCGTCCGACTCGAGCAGCGGCTCAGCGAGCACCAGCTCCACCACGACAACAACGCCCGCGCCAACGTCCACCACGACAACAACGCCCGCGCCAACGTCTACCACGACGACAACCACCAGCGCGGCCCCCGCGCCACCGACGGTCGCATCGGTCATGCAGGCCCTGAAGAGCACCGTCTTCGCCGCGGTGCCGAACGTCGATGTCATGGACTACACGTCCAACGTCGTCTACCTCGCGGCGACCGCGTCCATTGTGCGCAACGTGCAGGCGCTTCAGGCGGCCAACACCGTCCTCGCCATCCGCTTCGGCACCAGCGGCCCCGTCTCTGCCCTGCAGGTGGACGCCGCGGCCAGCGCCGTCGGCTTCCAGGTGCCGTACGAGCTGTACAACGTCGCCGCCGTCACCGCGCTTCCGCTGACGCTTGTGACGCTGAGCACGTCCGACCTTCTGGCCTCCGGTGCGCAGCTGCGCATCACGCCGGTCATCACGGCTCTCCAGCAGATGGCGACCAGCGGTGTCATGCTGCGGGAGGAGGCGACGCTGGGCGGCGGCGACGTGTTCGCCACCGCGCGCTTCGCCGGTGCCGGGACGGCCACGCCGTACACAACGGACGTCTCGCACGTCATCACGGCGACGTTGTCCTTCTCGATGGTGAACAACGGCGCTGTGGGCGGGCGCTGCACTGCCTCCACGTCGGCGCTGCCGTACTTCATCACGAGGTACGATGTGCGCTTCATCGTGCCGAGCAGCTACGCCGCCCTCGTGCACGCCGGCCGCAAGAGCGTCTGTGCGATGTACAACGGCAAGGGCACCGTCGTGGCCCCCCTCTCCATCCAGCACCTAGCGGCCACCACCACCGCCCCGCAGTTCAGCGCCGCCGCCGCCATGCCAGTGACCCTCCTCGGCGGCACCACCACCGGCATCGCCAGCGGCGCCTACACCGCCTTCGTGTCGACGGCGTCCGACTGCAGCTCCGCCGAGGCGGACGCGTCGCTGCTGCCCTTCAACTCCTTCAGCAGCAGCAGCGACGCCACTGCCGTGCCGGACGCCATCGTCGTCACACCGGCGCAGACGCGCGAGGGCCGCTTCGTGTGCATGCGTCGCGCGTCCGGTGGCGCCGCGTTCGCCGTCACATTCCAGGGCGGCGCCGTCGTGGTTGGGGGGCGGGCGCAGGTGCCGCCGCCGTCGCCGTCCACAACTGCGGCGGCGTCGCCGGTGCTGACGATCTTCAACGGCAGCAGCGGCGTGTTGGGGCTGGCGGAGTTTGTGCGGCCGGCCGCGAGCGACAGCGACACGGCCGCCTACGTCGTCGCCGCTGCCATCGTCTCGGAGTCGTACCGCGTCTTCCGCTTCGTCGGCGTGAAGGCCGGCGCCACCGACGCGGACAAGAAGGCCGCGTGTGCCCGTGCAAGGCAGGAGGCCACACGCGACGCAGCCAACGGTGTAATGCAGCTCTCGTACCCGCTGTACCTGCAGCAGGCCACTGGCGTCCTGTGCGCCGACAGCGTCTACGTGCGCATCGACTACACCGTAGTGCGGCCGCAGACCTGGCTGACGTCGATGGCCGGCACACCCGACTTCACCGCGCGCACGCTGGTGCTCTCCGCCGGGGCCACGTACGACGCAGTGCCGCTGGTGGCGGGTAGCAGCAGCATGAGCGGCACTGGTGTCGGCTCCGCACCGGCCCTGCGTCTGTCGCCGGACGCGAACTGCGCGTTTGGCAGCACAGCCCGCATCCAGCTGTACGGCACGCAGCAGTACGTCGCTGTCCCCACCGCGGCGGTCGGGGTCTACGCCGTCTGTGTTGGGCTATACAACGAGACGGGGACGTCCGTGTTCGTCTCGACGGGGCTGCAGGTGGCGCTTGCGTCGTACGCGGTGGGACGCAGCAACTGGGTGTTGGACGCAGGCGTCGACACGACCGAGTGGACGCCGTGCGGCAGCGCCTCCACGTGCGGGCAGCACACGGAGCAGGCGTACGTGCAGGTGTGCAACGGCGCGGTGCGGTCCAACGTGTGGCCGCAGCGGCTCGAGGGCGCCTTTGTCGGCGTGAACAGCCTGCCGGTGCTCATGACCGGCAACCTACTCAAGACGCAGGCGACGGTGCTCATGAACGACTTGTACGTTCCCGTGGCGGCCGCGTTCGCGCAGTGCCAGCAGTTCAGCCTGTTGCCGCTGTCCACCGACAACGGCGCGACGTACGGCCCTGCGGCGGTCGTGCTCGCGAACAACCCGCAGATCGCCATCAGCCCGGCAATGGCCGCCTCCGGCGTCGTGATGGGGTTCGTCCCATGGGACTCCACGTGCCGCGGCGATCACACCGGCGCCGACGTCATGGTCGCGCGCACGGCGGCTGGTGTGTCGGTGATCGACATGAGCGGGCTTCTCTTCGCCAAGACGGAGGGGTACTTCGCGGTGTGCGTCCGCAACGGCGAGTCGTGGGCGCGCGTCACGGAGACGTACATCAAGGTGGTGGCCGCGGTGAGCACCGTCTACCGCGCCGAAGGCATCAGCACCGGCAACGCCGCCGCGAACGAAAACAGCATCCAGCTGTACCAGACGCAGACAGCGGTGTGGGCCGTCATTGGCACCTTCTCTCCCTCCGTCAGCCTCCTACTGAAGCTCGTGTGGAACGATGCCGCGTGTGCGGCGGATGCGGCCTACACGGCGGCGATGCACTACGTCTCCCCCAGCAGCGCCAACGTCACGGTCGAGGCGTCCCTCGTCGCGGCGGCGCCGGTCGGCGCGCCCTCCACCCCACGTCTCTACCCGTGCTACGCCACCGCCTCTCCAGGGGCGGTGGCGGCGCCGATGGCGTTCGAGGCGCACCGCGGCCGCGCGATCGCAGTCGCCCCGCTCTCGCTCGCGTCGCTCTTCTACCTGCCGCACCTTTCCATCGCAGTGACGGCGCCGGCCGACACGCGCCTTCTCCTGACCGACCCCCAGGACCCGCCCATCACCTTCGTCGCCCTCCAGGTCGCTAGCGACGCGAGCGCGACGCCGCAATGCGGTGCCGGCGCGACCTACGCGACGGTGTTGGCTGTCGACATGGACGACCTCGGGCGGCGCTGGATGACGGTGCCGGCGTGGGTGCCGCAGGCTCTGGGCGGTGGCGGGGCCACGGACGCGGTGCTCAAGATGTGCGCCACCGCCTCCAGCAGCGCGAACCCGGAGTTTGTCGCGGTGGACGCATACCTGGTGCTCAGCGCGCATGGCACCAACCTCGCGGGCGGCCCCATGTCGCTGCGGCTGACCTTCCAGCCGCTGAACACGTCGACGGACGCGATTGACTACGCCGCGGCGCGGGCGGCGCTCGTCACGTACGCGGCGACGCAGCTGAACGTGTCGGAGGCGGCGGTGCTGGTTGCGGCGCTCGGCAGCAACGCCTTCGAGCTCTTCATTGACGACGCCCTCAAGACGGGCGCTGCGCCGGACTCGGCACTGACGCCCACGCAGCAGCTGTACCAGGTGCTGTCCAAAGGCACCGGCCTGCCGCTTGTGGTGCAGGGGCGCGAGAACACCACGGCCTGGTTCGCGCTAGCCAAGGCGGAGGGAGTTCAGTTGGTGGACCAGAGCGCGGTGAGCGACTACCCGGCCCTGCAGCTGCCGACGTCCGGCTCGGGCACCGACACGAGCAACTTCGCCGCCCTCAGCATCGCTCTCTTCTGCGTCGTCGTGGCCCCTACCACGATCGGCTTCGTCGCCTTCTCTGTCCAGCAGACGATCCCGACGCTGTCGCACTCCCGCTTTGGCAAGAAGGCCGCCGTGTACGCGGAGACGGGCGACTCGCCACCACCCCGCAACCCCCGGCCGGCGGCGGAGCGGGACGCGGAGGGCGGCAGCGGCAGCGGCAGCGGCAGCGGCGGCGGCGGCCCGAAGAGCGACGAGAGCGGCGTTCCAGCCGTGAGTGTGCCCTTGACGGTGGTGCCGCGAGCCGAGGACACCACGCAGAACCCGCTCTACGACTCGGAGGACGAGGCGCCGGCGGCACACGAGATGAAGGACATGGGCAGCTCCCCACCCCTGCGGAACGATACCTTTGTGATGGCGAAGAAGGGCATCTCGTCCCGCTCCTCAGGCACGGAGGACGACAAGCGCTGAGCCCCGACACTCCCACTCTCTCGCTTTGCTGTTGTCACCGTGACCCGCGCGCTCGAGCGAGCCGCGCTTCGCGATGCCAATCGTGCGTTCGTCCAGTCGTCACGCACCGCTCACTTCACCGCGCTTGGCGGCGGAGACGCTCGCACTCCCTGGTCGCATTATTCGCGTGTCCACACTCCTCGGTTTTACTTTGATTTGCTCGTTTGGTGAGGAGCGAGCGGCTCTGCGTTATGCGGAGCTCTGGAGCTGTTCTGAGTGCGTGCGCGTGTGGGGGTGGTTGTGAGTTCAGTGGCGCCGCCCTGCGCTCGAGGGGTATGAGTGTGTGTGTGTGTGTGCCGGAGAATGCCAGTGCTCTCCTCCTCCCTCTTCTCACACGCTGCCCCCACCCTTTCCGCCCCGCGTCGAGACCCTCTCCCCCTTGCCTACTTGTTCCTCCTCCCCTCTCCCTCCTCCTCGTCCACCACTTCGCCGCAACCCTCCGCTGCCAGTTCTGCGTTGTCTGAGCACGACTGCGTGGTGCACGTGCGAGCGTCTCCCTTTCTCGCTGTGCTCGACTCCTGTGTTATGGCAGGAGGCGCCTGCATCCCTCCTTTGCCGTGCCCCCCCTTTTTATTTGCACCCCCACGTTCCTCAATCCTGTACGTTGGTCGCGGCTGTGCCGGTCTTGCACCTTGCAGGAGCCCCCTCGCGTCGACGCGTGCGTTGCGGAGGCCGTAGGTCGTGCTACTTGTGTGCCTGTGTCTGTGGCTGGGTCGGTGTGTTTTGATGTCGTTGTGATTGACCGCGTCAGTGCGCACGCCGAGGGTGCCTTGCGTGGGGAAGTGCGCTGGCGGCTGTTGGTCGCCGGCGCGCGCGGTGGTCTCTCTGCCAGCTTCCCGCGGCATTTTGAGTGTCGCTGTCGACTCTGTATCGTACACCTCTACGAACGTGCAATACGACTTCCTCAAGGCGAAGAAGAACAACAACCACAACGGCGTGAGACAGCGAAAGAAGTCGCGGCTCCAGATAAAGCCTGCGTCGCACCGCTCGGGCGCATCACTCGGTGAGGGGCACCCGTCGTTGCGCTGGATGAAGACGGGCATTGAGGCCCAACGCAGGCAATAGCAGTGCCCAGCCCCGCTCGGCGTTGGTTGCGCCGCGGCGTGGCTCCTCCCACCCTCCTTCGCGTCAGGCTCCTCCGCTCCTCCTGTTCCGCTACCGGGCCTCCCTGCCGTCGCCTTCTCGGCAACGCTGCACGCGATTGCGCACCGCGCAGAAGAGTGTTCCCTCCTCCTCCTCCTCCCCGTGACCACCACCTCTCCGCACTCCCTTCCCACCCACGGCACACAACGGCGCCTCCCCTGCAGTGAAGCACGTCTCACTCGAGCTCCTCTCTTTCACTTCGGTAATCGCCCTCCGCACGCACGCGTACGCCGCAGCACAGCCCCCATCGACTCGTGTACAGCCACCCCCGCCCGCCTCCCCCCTTTCTCTCATTCCCCCCGCATCTGTCGGCGTGCACGATTTCATCGTCCAGCGCCATGTCGAAGAACGTTGATCAGGAGGAGTGGGAGGACTACGGCGAGGAGGAGGAGCAGGACGAGGAGGAGGAGGACACCACCATCAACAACTCCGATGTCGTGGTGCGCTACAAGAAGGCTGCTGCCTGGTGCAACGAGACGCTGCGCGTGCTGATCGACGCGACGAAGCCCGGCGCCAAGGTGTGCGACCTCTGCCGCCTCGGCGACGACACCATCGCCGCGAAGGTGAAGACGATGTTCAAGGGCACGGAGAAGGGCGTCGCCTTTCCGACGTGCATCTCCGTCAACAACTGCGTGTGCCACAACAGTCCCGCGCCGTCGGATGAGGGGGCGCAGCAGGAGATTGCCCTGGGCGACGTGGTGCACTACGACCTCGGCATCCACGTCGATGGCTACTGCGCCGTCGTGGCCCACACGATCCAGGTGACGGAGGACAACGAGCTCGGCAAGGACGAGAAGGCGGCGCGTGTGATTACGGCGGCGTACAACGTCCTCAACACGGCACTGCGCAAGATGCGCCCAGGCGCGACGATTTACGAGGTGACGGAGGTGATCGAGAAGGCCGCTGAGCACTACAAGGTGACGCCGGTGGACGGCGTGCTGTCGCACCTCATGAAGCGCTACATCATCGACGGCTACCGCTGCATTCCGCAGCGCAAGGTGGCGGAGCACACGGTGCACGACTACGAGCTCGAGAAGGCGCAGGTGTGGACGCTGGACATCGTCATGACGTCGGGCAAGGGCAAGCTGAAGGAGCGCGACGCGCGCCCGTGCGTGTACAAGGTTGCCCTCGACTCGAACTACTCCGTCAAGATGGAGAGCGCCAAGGAGGTGCAGAAGGAGATTGACTCCAAGTACGCCACCTTCCCGTTCGCCATCCGCAACCTTGAGGCAAAGAAGGCGCGCCTCGGGCTCAACGAAATGGCCAAGCACGACGCCGTCATCCCGTACCCGATTCTCTTCGAGAAGGAGGGCGAGGTGGTGGCCCACTTCAAGATCACGCTGCTGATCAGCAACAAGAAGATCGAGCCCATCACTGGCCTCAAGCCGCAGAAGGCCCCGGCGCTGGAGCCGTACACGGACGAGCTGCTCGTCGCCGCCAACAAGCTCTCCCTCTCCCTCGAGGAGAAGAAGAAGAAGGCGGCCGAGTAAGACCGCCTGCTCCTCCTCTCCCCTCCCCTCCCCCCCTCATCACGCACACACAGCCCTGCGCCTCCCTCAGCACACTCCACTCTGCACTGCGCTTGCTCTCGCCACAGAGGGTGTGCCTGGGGCGGTGGTGGTGTAGGTGAGTGAGTGTACGGGTGTGAAGCGTGCGGCGGTGAGGCGACGTCACTACGCCTTTGCTGTCGCAAGCGCACGCGCGTGGGCGAGTGTACTGGTTTGACGGTGCGGAGGCGCCGGGCGGCCGGGGGAGGCAGGGGGACGCACGATGGCGGAGCGGGACGCCTTCCTTTCCCTACGACCTGCGCAGAGGGCGCCGCGACCTCCCTCCCCTTTTAACACAACGCAATGCAACGTAAGCAATGAGCAAATGAGGAAAATCAGAAGTGTGAAGTGGACGCACCCCGTGTCTGCCTCTGTTTGGTCCGCGTGAGTCCGCGGCGTCGCGCGAGGTTCGTTGTCCGAGCTTGCGTGTGCCTGTCTCCTACGCGGTTGTGCGCCTGTGTGTGTTTGTGTCTCGCGTGCACCGGCTGCAGCGCTGCAGGCTTCGGGGACGTGGGGTCCCAACATACACGTGCATGCGCACAGATCCGCGTGGGTGCGCAGCGCGCGGCAGGGTCTTCCTAAGAAGGCGTGGGATGCACTAAAACAAACACCCACCCACCCACACAGTCGCAGACGTCGAAGAAGAGTGCAACAGAAACGTTTGAGGCTGCGCGTCTCTACGAAGCCTGCAACGTTACGCCCAGCGGTTGCAACAGCGTGGCCGCAAAGCGCGGGCACGTTGACCTCTACGTGCCGACGTCGGTGCACCACGCATGCACGTGTATTGTGGGCGGCTCTCACGCACACACGCACACGGTGGCACTCCAACCGCAGCAGCAACGAGGGAAAGGCACCTGCTTAATTGGCGAGTGGGCCCGGGAAGACTCGACGATGCGTCTCCCTTCCATTCACACCAACTTCTCCGGTCGCGGTTGCGTCGACTCATCCGGTGCGGTGGTCGTGTTCGTGTGCCTTTCCATGGGCTGCACCGCTGCGTGTTTCACCTTGCCTACGCATCACTTCTCTCTCCTTCTTGGCGTCTCCTTTTTGTGGCTTGTGGATTCTCCCGCGTACTATGCCACGCGCACACACAAACACACACGCACCATCGCACTCAACACGTCTATTAACATACCCCTCTTGCGACATGGTCTACCGCGTGCGTGTGCGTGTGCGTGCGCAGCTCATACGAGTGCGCCGTTACACCTCACTTCACACAACGCTACATACACCACACTAAACACACTTTCTCCTGTGTTCTGCTCCTGCGAATCTGTCTCGTCGTGTGCCTCGAAGCCTACACCTCCTGCACGCCACGCTGCTCCTGTTGCTTGAGAGCCGACACCGCAGTCACCTCCTGGCGACGGCGCCTTCTTTTTGTGTCTGCTCCTCCTCGCCATCTCCGCGGCGTGTGTGTCGGTGAGAGAATCCCATTTCACACCCGAATCGTCCGCGCTTCGCCTTGCTTCAACCCCCCCCTCCCCCCCCCCTCGCCCCCGCTCCTCTCCCGACCGCCGCTGCCGTCGCCCTCCCCTCGCTTTGCTCTCCCTCACCCCCCATTCCTCTATACGTATACGCGGCCCGGCCCGGCCCCCCCTCCCCTCCCCCCGGCTGGCTGTCGTCCCCCCCTCCCCCTCCCTTCTCCGCCTCCCCCCGCCTCCCACCGAAACGCCGCACCCCCGTTCCGCCTTGGGTCTCCTCTCCTTCTCTCTTTTTCTTCCGTCGTCCAGTGCTCCCCTCCTTCCTCTTCTCTTCGTCCTCCTGCACCACCCCCTCCGCGTGCCGTATCGACTTCCACTTCGCCCCTGTCGTGTCCGCTCCGCCTCTCCCTCGCACGGCCCGACTGTGTGCGGCCGTTTCTGCTCCAACCGACTCCAAGCTGACGGCACCCCGGCTGAGGCAACACAGTTGAGCTGCTTCCCCTTCTGCCGCCCGTCTCCCCCCTCAGCGACGTCCGTCTCCCTCTCATCACCATGACCACCATCTCCACAAAGGAATTGATGGATGTGACACTGGGCAAAAAGCTCGGTGCGGGCAGCTTCGGCTCCGTCTTCGTCGGCGTGCTGCCGAGCGGGCACTTCGTCGCCGTGAAGGTGCTCGAGCTGTCCGACGACGCGCCGTCCAACACGGAGGTGGAAATTCACCGCAAGATGGTGCACCCCAACATCATCCGCTACCTGCACAGCCGCATCGACTCCGACAGCACACCAAAGAAGCTCTACGTGTATCTCGAGTTCGTGACGGGAGGCTCGGTGACGTCGTTGATGAAGAGCTTGCCAAACGGGTGTCTGCCGTACGCCGTCGTGCGTGTTTACGCGCGGCACATGTTTCTAGGGCTGGAGTACCTACATAGCAACCAGGTCGCGCACCGCGACATCAAGGGCGACAACCTGCTCATCTCCATGGACACGGGCACGGCGAAGCTGGCCGACTTCGATCAGGCCAAGATCATGAACACGCACGGCACCTTGCGCAAGGCCGCGACGGCAACGCTAGCCGGCACGCCTTACTGGATGGCACCAGAGGTCATCACGGACGAGGACGGCTACGACCCGTTCAAGGCAGACATCTGGTCGGCGGGCTGCACTGTTGCGGAGATGATCACCGGCCGCGCCCCGTGGACGCCGATGCCGAACGTGATGCACATCATGAACAAGCTGGCGCTCTCGACGGGGTGGCCGGACGCGGTGCCCAAGGACGCCAAGAAGCTCGGCTCGCCGGACGCGTACAGCTTTCTAGACCTGTGCTTCCAGCGCGATGTGTCGAAGCGCCCGCCGGCCGCCACGCTCCTCAAGCACCCGTTCCTCCAGGTTTGACCACGGAGCCGCATCGGCATCGGAACGGGACGAGGAGTGCGCACGCTGTCAGCGAGTCTGGCGCGCGCGGCGCACTACATCTCCGTGTCATTGCTGCTCTTCTTGACGGTGAGGGCGTGTGTGTGGCCGGCGCCCATGCAGCAGTTGCGGCTCGTGGCCGCCCTTTCGCGCCTGTGTGTTGGTGTCGCTGTCGCCGTTGTTGTGTGCGCCGGTGCACGCGACGGCGCGCATTGGGTTTCGTGGGCTCGCGTCTGCTCTGCATCGCTGCACTCGCCCACGCCCCCCCCCTCCCCCCATGCGCATCTGGTGTGTGGGCTTCTTCTTGTCTTCTCCTGCCGCTGCCTTCCCGTGCCGTTGCGGGTGGGCGCATGCTTTGAACTCGTCTCCTCGCTTGTGGCCCTCTTCTTGTCTTCCTTGCCCTCTTTCTTGTGTCTGTGCAGGTGGGCGCCGTTCCGTTTCCGTTGGTGTATGGGTGTATGTGGATGTGCGCGTGTGTTTGTGAATGCACGGTTTGCCGCTGCCAGTGGCGATGGTGGCCAGGGTGCGACCCAGTTTTGCGTGCCGCTGGTCGGCCAGTGCCCTGTGAGTCTTCTTGTTGTGTTCGCCCCCGCGTCCGCGTGCGTCCATCCGTTCCCTTGCTTGACCTGTGTGCAGGTGAAGCTCGCCTCGGTTGGCGTCGCTACAGGCTGCACCGCAGTCTCCTTCCGTCTCGAGGCGATGAATAGTTTGTGTCTGTGTGTGTGTGTGTGCGTGCGTGATTGTGTCGCGTGAGGAAGATTTGGAGTGACGCCAGCTACCGAGGGGGGAGAGGCGGGAGAGGGAGAAGAGGCGGTCCACTGCACCTTCCCGCATCGCCTGCTGTGTGTCGTTCACGCAGGGGCGCCACCACGTTGGGTGTGTGTGCCGAGGCTGCATGCAGGAGCGCCTCGACCTGGTCACCGGGGCTGGCGCTCCGCTGCGCAGTTGCTTGCTTTCCCTCTCTCCCCCCCTACTGCCCGCCTCCGCCCACCTCCGCCACTGCGCACCGATGGGCGCTCGCAGCAGAGCGGCGGGCCCTGTGTTGCCTGCGGAGGCAACACCAAACGCAAACAAGCACGATGAAGAGCGGCGGATGCGTGTGCGACGTGCGGCATGCCAAGTCCCTCACCTCATTTCGCGAGACGCTGGGAGCGAGGGCGCATGCGCCCCGTGTGGTATCGAAGGAATAAATCCAAGAAAAAGCAGAAGAAGTAGACGCTGCGCCAGTGCCTTGTCGTCGCTGCCCCTTCCTCACCTCTAGAACGTAGCGCGTTTCGGTACTTCACAGCGCGGCAGCATGCACAGAACCGCTTCGCGTGAGGCGAAAAGACGGGGAGCAGCACACCAGCGCGCGCCTCAACCGTGGACGGGCTGAAGCGCACCGACTCACGCGCTTCAGAGTAGCAGCGGGGCGACGCTTCGCCGCTGAAGCGACCGGTTGTCTTTTACCGCGCCCAAGGCCACGGCGGCACACCGTACGCTGCACACGTCGACTTCCACTAGCCGCCCTCTACCATGGCCCGTCCTCTCTCCTGTCTCCGCCCGCCTCCCCCAACCACACACACACACACACACGCACACGCGCACACGTTGCAGCTGTTACAGCGTGCTTTCGCGCACCCCGCGTAGTGTCCCGCCTCTCCATCTCTTACAGGCCGAGACGGATCGGAAGCGCGACGCCAACGCTGCCAGGACTCACGCGCCCACCGCCACCTTCTTCCCCCCTCCCGCTCACCCCGCTCACCCCACCTCGCATACGCACCTCCGCACGTCTTGCACAACAGGCACCCCGCAGACGCGCCGCTTTCCGTCTCACCTCGCCACTCGCCCGGTTTCTCTTTATTCGTTTCTCTTCTCGACTTGGACGTTGCCCGATGCAGGCGAGCATCGACGGTGCGGCCAGCGGCGGCGCTGGCATGGTGGTGGAGGGCAAGTACACGATCCAGGACGCGAACATTGTAGGCCGTGGGGCGTACAGTGTGGTCAAGGTGTGCACCACGATCCCCCCGTACACGCCACCGGGGTCGCGGCCAGGGATGAAGTACGTGGTCAAGATCATCGAGAAGGAGTACCTCATCTCGCTCGCTAAGGGCGATGTCGAGATGGCGATGGCGGAGATCAAGCGTGAAATCGACGTGCTGCGTCACATTCCGGCCCACGAGAACGTCGTCACGTTCCTCGAGTACGTTGAGACGGAGAAGCAGTTTCTCCTCTTTTTTGAGAAGGTGCAGTGCGGCGACCTGTGCGAGCTCATCCTGCAGTCCTCCACCGGCAAGCTCACGGAGGAC
The DNA here is from genome assembly GCA_030849075.1 of Zelonia costaricensis. Taxonomy (NCBI): domain Eukaryota; phylum Euglenozoa; class Kinetoplastea; order Trypanosomatida; family Trypanosomatidae; genus Zelonia; species Zelonia costaricensis. The sequence continues at coordinate 18,465 of JASAOO010003323.1, read as the reverse complement.
AAGGCGAGGCTGTATACGTACCAGACCATCAAGGCGGTCTTGCACTGCCACCTGCACGACATCATTCACCGCGACATCAAGCCCGAGAACCTGCTCGTCAGCGAGGACGATAACATTAAGCTTACCGACTTCGGGCTGGCCAAGCGGTCTCGCGGGGTGTGCACTGGCGACGCACCCAAGGACCCGCTCGACGCGGCGGCGCTCATGATGCCATACCCGGGCTGCGAGCGGTTGCTGGGCAAGCGCGTCGTGTGCTCCGATGTGATTGGCACGCCGCGCTACGGGGCGCCGGAGATGTTCTACGCCAAGTTCACGCAGACACACTACGACGGCTTCAACGCCGACACGTGGTCTATTGGCGTCGTCGCGTACATCACGCTGTCTGGTAGCTTCCCGTATTCGCCCGGGTCGAACGCCTCGGAGAAGGAGGTGTTTCGGACGATCATGGACACGCCGCTGCCAAAGCCGTCCGGCATCTCGCCGCATGCGTGGGACTTTGTGCAGGCCCTGCTCAACAAGGACCCCAGCAGGCGCACCCCGCTGTACGCGGCCCTCAACCATCCGTGGCTTGCCGACGTTTTTGTGCACCGCGGCTCCGTCGTCGCGGCGCAGCTCCGGGCCTGCGCCATCTCGCCGGACGTCGAGTCCGCCGCGGTGCGCTTCGACGAGGAGGTGCGCCGGCTGCGGCTGTGCATGGCCAAGCTGCAAGGCGAGGTGGCGGCCCTTCGCGAGGAGCGCGACCGCGCCCGCGAGGTGCCGCAGGTCGCCACGCAGGACGCCCACACCACGGCACGGCGGGCGCAGACGCCCAGTGGTTTGTCGCGCCCGCGCAGCACGCGGTCGCCCGTCGCGTCCACGGCGCGTGTGACGTCGCCGGCCCGCGTCGGTGTGCACCGGCGCACGGGCAGCCGCGACAGCAGCAGCGCCGGCTCCGTCCCGCGGCGCTCCTCCGTGACGCGCGGCCGCAGCCCACTGGCGCGTAGTGCGGGCGGCGCTGCAGTGCGCCGCGGCACCCCCGCCCGCGCCGGTGGCACTACCCCGGTCCGCTGCGGCACGCCATCGCGCACCACCGGCCTCCGCTCCGGCTCCGCCGCCCGCTCCGGCTCGGCGGCCCGCACGACACACACGACGCGCGGCGCCACACCGACGCGCTCGGCAACGCCGGGGCAGAGCGCCACGAACCGGTCTCGCACGCCGCACGGCAGCGTGACGTCGGCCAGCTCCGGTATCGCCAACGGCGTCGGGCACTCCACGAATGCCGTGAACCCTGCCAACGAGCTGCACGTGGGGGACCAAGTGACGTACAAGGGCTGCCGCGCGATTGTGCGCTTCAACGGCCCAACCGCCTTCGGCGCCGGCATCTGGATTGGGCTTGAGATGCTCGAGGGCAACGAGGGCACCAACGACGGCTCCTCCTTCATCGACAAGAAGCAGTACTTCACCTGCCCGAAGGGCAAGGGCGTGTTTGTGCGCGCTTCGCAGGTGAAGCGACTGGGCTGAAGCGGGTGAGAATGGTCGGCAGTGCAGTGCGGGCGTGCAGTGCCTCCCTCGCTGGACCCTTGCATTTTTTAAGAAATGTCTGTGTGGCTGCTGCGGGGAAGGGGAAGTTGACTGAGGCAGGGGAGGGGGACGCTGCTTCCTCGGTGTCTCGTTCTCGCACCGCCCCCTTCTTCTCTCTCTTCTCTTCCCAGCCCATTGTTGCTGTGGCCCTGGCGGCTGCTCCGCTCCTTCGTCCCTCGCGTTGGCGTGTGTATTTCACTACAGTACAGTTGCTTTCTCCTTCTTGCGCGCTTCTACGCCCATGCGCGGGTGTCATCACCCCCCTCCTCGCTCCACTTCTGCCCCTCCTCCACCCTCTCCAAGGCGCGGCTTCTCAAATTGGTGGCGCGTAGAAGGAGCCACGGTTGTGTGCGTGTGTGCGCGGCGGCGTGTGCATCAGGTGTCGCCCCCCCCCTTCCCTCCCTCCACTGCCTTGCTGGTTTATTAGAGCTGTGCTTTTCGTTTTCCTCCCCATCTACTCCCCCTTCCCCTCCGCCCCGTCCTTGGCGCCTTCTACTTCGCCTTTGCTTCACTTCTTGGACGAACGGCGTAGGGGCAGCCTCCTCGTCCGCCGTCGCCGGGATGGCAACGGGTGGCTCGCGATCCACCTCTTCTCTTGCTGTGTGTACTAGATGATGATTCTCACCGTGAAGGACGAAAGCAGGAAGAAAGGAAGTGACAGACCGCTCTAGCTGCTCAAGAGGCGGGAGGGAGCTGCGCGGTGCAGCGCTGACGTGAGTTGCTCTACGGTGTCGCACAGGCGGGTGTAGGAGGCCGTCACGATGCGAGTGCGACGGGGCAGGCGAGGGGGGGGGGCGTTGCGCGGCGCACCGTTCGCCTTCTTGCACTGGAGTTCACTGTCCGGTTCTCCTCCCCTGCCGGCGCTGGAGCAGGCCGCTGCGCTGCGGCTGCGCACGTGACCGGCAGCGCGTGACTTGCCCTCACGTGCCGAAGCCACGTGTTGCCTGCCATCTTGCTGCCTGTGCGTTTGCATGCCGCGACCTCGCGTCAACGGGCCCACTCCGTCACCCCTCGACTATTTCACCTGCTTCCGCTCCTCACTCGCCTTCCGCGGCCCTACCCACCCCCACGTCTCCAGCAAGCAGCTTCGCCCCCTCTCCCCCTTCTCACAACACTTTCCCGGCCGTCGCGCCGTCTGTAAGCCGGGCCTGCCACACACGCGGCCCAGCTGCTGCTCCCTCGCTGTGGGCGCCACCACTAGCCATGTCCCAGAACTTCGGGGATTGGTTCAACCAGCTGGGGCCGGTCACCCGCGCCTCCCTCATCGCGACGGTGGGACTGTCAGCCGCGTGCTCGCTCAATTTCATCAGCGCCAACGCCATCGTTCTCACCTCCGACGCGGTGTGGTCGTTGCAGGTGTGGCGTTTCGTCACATCCGCCCTCTTTCTCGGCAGCTTCTCCTTCCCGTGGCTCATGACGGTGGCCATGTTTGTGACATATGTGAAGAACAACGAGGACACCGACTTCAAGGGCAAGACGGCGGACATGGCGTACATGTTCCTCCTCCTCGTCGGCCTGCTCTCCATCGCCGGGCTCTATCTGCACGTCTACGTGACCAGCTTCTCCTTCCTCATGGCGCTGTGCTGGATCTTCTGCAAGCGCCACCCGGAGCAGGTGCTGTCGCTCTTCGGCTTCAACTTCCGCTCCGCGGTGTTCCCGTGGGTGCTCATGGCGATTCACTTCGTCATGGGCCAGGGACTGATGGCCGACGTACTCGGCATCGTTGCCGGCCACGCCTACGTCTTTGGCAAGGATGTGCTACCCGCCTCACACAACCAGCGGTGGCTCGAGACGCCGATGTGGCTGCGCCGGCAGTTTCCTCAGCCGACACACCGCGTCGCCTCTCTCGGGGCGGAGGTGCACCCGTACGACCCGCGCTTTCAGACCGGTCGCCGGGCCGACGCACCCCAGAGCACCAGCACGCACAGTTGGGGGCGTGGCCAGGCACTCGGCAGCGGCTGAGGGCGAGAGGGGGGCGACTCAGCACAACGGCCGCTCACGAGCTTGGCGCACCGCCTCCTCCGCGAACCCACGCACCCGTCCTCTGCGAGCTCGTCCTGGTGCGCGGCTGTGACAGCGCGCACTCCTGTTGTGGCCCGCTGTCCCCCGCGCGCCACACTCGGCTCAGACGAGCTGCGTAGTTTCCGTCTTATGGGCTTTCCTTTCTCGCACAGGCGTGGGCCGCTTTTCCTCGTGTCCGCTGAGTCCAGACGCAGGACGAACATGAAAAAAGTAAGAGAGCAAGAGAATGGGCGCACGGAAGGCATCGCGCCGAGGTCACACACAGCCGCGCTGTCGCTGGGCTGCCGGGCCAACCTGCAGCGATGGCATCCGCACCCCCCGCGACCCCATTGGGAGGGGGGCTGATATGCCGGTGCGGCGGGCACACAGCTCGTTGGCGCTCGCCTTCGCCCACTCCGCTGTCCTCGTCGAATGCCTATCTTGTGCTCTGGCTCGGCTGCATCCGTCCTCGCCACCCAACCCTCCACCTCTGAGCCGCTCTTTCTCCCCGCTCTCCTGGCCAGTTGAACAAGCACGCCGCGGGTGCGCTGCCACGTCACCGGCTGCTGCTGCTGCTGTTACTGCTGCGACCCCCTCCCTTCTTTCACGACACCCGTTGCTCCCTGTACCCGCCGCTGTTGGGTGAGCCAGTTGCCACGTCGCCCTTCCCTCTCCGTGCGTCGTAGTGTGAGATGCCGCTGGAGAACGGCGAGGTGCTGGCCCGCTCCACCCAGCAGGTCGCCAAAGCCTGCGCCGATCTGCAGAGCACCGTCAAGGAGCTAGGCACTGGCCGCGACGCCATTGCGCGCGACCGCCTTCGCCGCACTCGCCTCCTAGTCCAGCAATGCGACGCCCGCGTAGAGGGCATTCTGGACGACGCTGACCCGGCCCTTGAGTCGCTGCGGCAGCAGTACGCGCAGCGCAAGAGCGAGTTTGAGGCCGCCAACAGCGAGGCCACGCGGCGCGAGAAGCAGACGTTCCGCCAGACAGACCCGGCAACCGCCCGCGAAGGCGACCTTGACGTGCTCGAGTCGCAAGTGACATTTCGTGAAGTGCGCCCAGTTGACCTTTCTGAGTTCCACACAGAGGAAGCCATTCAGCGCGAGAAGCTGCAGAGCGCGCGCGAGATCGAGTCGGATGTGATGGATCTCAAGACCACCTACCAGGAGTTTCACTCACTTGTGCACCAGCAGCAAGAGGGCCTCGACCGCGTGACCAACAACGTGACGGAGTCGCGCTCGTTGATCGAGCACGGCCATGAGCAGATCCAAGGCGCGTCGCGGCGCCACCGTTCGTTTCGCAAAATAGGCTGCATTGGCGGCGCGGTGCTCATCGTCATCGTGATCATCGTGATCATCGTCGTGGTGCTCGTCACGCGGTAGTCACTCTTGGCAGCGCCGCGATCGCCGCCCCCTCCCCCCCCCCCGCTCTTGTGCTCGCTGACCGCGAACAGTTTGACGGCGGCGCGAGCTGCTGTCGCGTCATGCCGGTCTCCCTGATGCTCTCCGTCTGCCACCTTCCAGGAGGACACACAGGCGGTTCAGTTTGATTTGTTTTTCTGCACGTTCACAGGTGCAGAGCTGCACCGCAATTCGCGTCTGCGATGGCGCCGATGGGCTGCTTTCTGTTGCTCGATCACGTCACGGCGGTATCACTGCCGCCACCGACTTGCTACACCGCTTTACGCCTCCTCCCCTCCAGCTTTCTCAACCTGCTCGCAACTCGAAAAGGGAAGGGCTTGCAATGCGGCGACCATGGCGGGGTGTGCGCCACGCAGGCCACCCGCCCCGTTAGACGAGATTGACAAACGGTGCGGCTGCGCGCCGAAACAGGCAGACGCTCAGCCACACGCAGGCGCTCAGCCACACGCAGGCGCTGTCATCGCCGTGCACTACGGTTTTTTCTTCTCACCGTGACTTGTCACCACATGCCCGCACCTGTGCCTCCGCCTCGGCCACCCTCTCCGTCAACTTTCCACCACCGATGCCCCGCGTTCCTCACGTTTCCAGCTCGTGTCCACACACGTTCAAACCTCCGGTGCACCGTCGCCTTACCGCCTTGTTTTGCTCTTTGCCCGCTTCCTCGTGTGTTGCAGCTCGTGCGTGTCGACGCCGCTTTCACGTGCTGTACTTTGCCCTCCCCTGCTCCTCCTCTATATCCCCCACTCCCCGCCTCACGCACCCATACACACACGAAGACCCCATCCCCCCGCTAACCTTTGCGCTCCTTCTCCCACCACCTTCTCCGTCTCTCTCCGCCTTATCATGGAGTTTGGCAACCCAAACGCGTCGGCGCCCGCCTCGCCCTTTGACGACGCCGCCATGCCGCCGGTGCAGCAGTCGCCGTCGCAGTCGCAGCCGCACTCGCCGCCCTCCGTGGGTTCGGCCGCTGGCATGCCGGCTGCGCCCCGCCCAGCCGTGAAGGCGCCGTGGGACGACGACGACGAGGACTGGGGGGCGCCGGCTGCGGCAAACCCGACGTCTCCTCCCAAGGCACCGGCGCCGGCCGCACAGCAGCCCGCAGCGGCGGCGACAGCAGCCGCGGGCAGCATCAGCTCCCCGGCAGAGCCGCACGCAAGCCCTGCGTCGGCGGCAGCGCTGCAGCCGGGACTGGACGACTTCATCGCCGCCTCTCCCACAGCGGAGTCGCCGAACCGCCCGCCGACGCCACCGGAAAACCCATCGGCCGCGAACGCGGCAAAGATGGAAGCGCTGAACAAGCAAATCGCGAGCCGCACGGCCGCCGCGGACGCGGCCACCAAGGAGAAGGAGGCTAAGATCGTCGCTGCGGCGCAGGAGTACCTCAAGGCGCTCAAGGCAAAGCGCGAGAAGGAGGTGACAGCAGCGAAGGCGAACCACAAGCAGCAGCAGCAGGCTGGCACCCAGAAGATTGACGAGTACAAGAAGAGCGGCGCTGTGTGGAACGCCGTGGGCATGCTCGTGGACCTGCAGAAGCCCAACCAGTACTCAAAGAGCACCGAGCAAATGCGCTCCGTCCTGACGACGCTGAACGCGGCACCGGTGAAGAAGTAGGTGAACGACTTCACCGGCTGCGACATCTACACGCGTGTGTGTGTGTGTATGGAGTGGGGGGGGCGCAAGTGTCCGACTACCATCTTCGGTGCGAGGCTTGCTCTGACGGTGCACTGCGTGTCGCATGTGCAATGCGTATGCGGTGTTGGTGTCGTGGTCGTCCTAGCTTTTGTTTTCGCGCGTTCCGCATCTGTGTTGATCGACCGGTTTCAGGCCCGGCCCCTGTCCCCGTCGCTTGCATCCCGATTCTCTGACGCACCGCCTTGTGTCTGTCTTGGGCTTCTTCTGTCTGCATGAGCACGCAGATCATCCGATGCCTTCTTTGTTAGTTCTCCACTGGTGCGGCAGCACACGCTTCAACTCTCCCACTGCCTTCACCTGTTGCGCAGGTATGCAGGGGCAAGATGCAGGGGGGGGTTCGTCGTGTAGACCCAGGCTGCTGTGCAGCCCAGCATGGGCGCTCCCCTACCCGCGTCGCGTTTGTGCTTGGCGCTCGCAGTTTGCCCTGTACGTGCGTAGCTGTGTCTCTGTTCTCATCTCGTCCGAACAAACGGCACACGAATAGGATTGGCAGGTCGTGCAGGGACAGTTGTTGTTGGGGGGGGGGGCGGGGGCGACGCCTCCCTCTGTTTGGGGAGCCATGTCATGGTCAACGGCGCCCCGCACAGTCAGGGCGGGGCTTGCACTCACGCGGTGCACGGGGAGAGAGGGAGCCCTCTCCCCCCGCTTTCGACGCGCCAGTCGCCATGTTCACCAAAACTGTGATGTATGACACGGAGTGCGCTGGTCTGGGTTGCAGCCCTGCGCTGACCGCCCATCGGTACGGATGCCCTTGCACTTCGCCTCGTTTCTTCCTCTCCACTGTCTGTTGCCTCTGTGGGCGCCTCCAGTCAGCATCACCAGCACGCTGGAGGTTCTCGAAGGTGACACGCAGCCTTCCCTGCACGCGCCTTTCCCTGACACACACACACACACACACACACACAGGCACACCCCAGCCACCTCTCCTTCTCTCGTTGACTTCGTGTTGGTTGCAGCTTTGCACACGAGGCACCGTCACACCTGCGCCTCCACCCGCGCACTCACATCCCGACTCGCTTCTCGTTCCCGACTCCCTCCTTTGTGCTGCCCAACATGCGCGGCGGACGCGGTGGATTCGGCGGGCGCGGCGGTGGCAGCCGCGGCGGTGGCGGTCGCGGCGGCTTCGGTGGCGGCGGCCGTGGCGGAGCAGGCGGCCGTGGCGGTGGTGGCCGTGGCGGCCGCGGTGGTGGTCGTGGTGGGGGCCGTGGTGGGGGCCGTGGCGGTCGCGGCGCGGCGGGCGCGCCCAAGGGCAACATCTTCCACCCGCACGCCCGCTTCAACGGCTGCTACCTGCTCGCCGGCAAGGACACCCTTTCCACCCGCTCCCTCGTCCCCGGCGTCTCGGTGTACAGCGAGAAGCGCGTGAACGGCACTGTGGCGGGTGAGTCTGAGTCGCACGAGTTCCGCGTCTGGAACCCGTACCGGTCGAAGCTGGCCTCGGCCATCTACGCCGGTGTAGCGAACATCTACATGGAGCCCGGCTCGGCCGTGCTGTACCTTGGCGCGGCCAGCGGCACCACTGTCAGCCACGTCTCCGACCTCGTCGGCCCGGAGGGGGTCGTGTACGCGGTTGAGTTTTCTCACCGCAGCGGTCGTGACCTGGAGGAGATGACGAAGCGCCGCAGCAACATCGTCCCGATTCTCGAGGACGCCCGCTACCCGCAGAAGTACCGCATGCTCATTCCGCGTCTCGTGGACTGCATCTTCATGGACGTGGCGCAGCCGGATCAGGCCCGCATCCTAGCTCTTAACGCCCAGCACTTCCTCAAGGAGAACGGCGGCTTTGTCATCTCCATCAAGGCCAACTGCATCGACTCGACGGCTGACCCAGCTGCCGTGTTTGCGGCGGAGGTGCAGAAGCTGAAGGACTCGGGCCTGCGCCCGAAGGAGCAGGTTTCGCTGGAGCCGTTTGAACGCGACCACTGCGTCGTCACGGGCTACTACAAGAACGTTCCGCAGGCCGCGTAGGATAGTGGCGAGTGGGGCCGCCGCATCGTTGCCCACCGCGCTTCTCACGCCGCGCACCGAGCGAGTGGGTGAAGTTGCAGTGGCGAGGGGGGGGAGGGAGACGTGAAGCTGGACAGGAGGTGGAGAGGCGCTGCGATTGTCGACACCGAGGTCGGTCAGCACACGCCGCGGAGCCGCGCGTACTTCGACGGCGGCGCAGCTGCGGCTTTTGTGCGACCTTGGGTGGCGCGAACGTGTTTGCACGCGACCTCCTCGCTATCCTCATCCATCCTCCTTCGAGATGCCTGCCCCCCTCCCCTTGTTGAACGCGCCCCGCCTCTTCGACCTGATTATCTTGCGCCTTCTCTCTCCGCGACCGGACGGCGTGACGCCATGTCTTTCTCCCTTTTCCTGCGCTTGAAGAGGTGACGCGTGCAGCAGTGCGAGGGTGCGTGTGTACACCTCTGTGTACGTGTCTGTGTGCAGTGGTGGTTGGTTTGGTTTTGTTCGCTAATCAGGAAAAGGCAAACGACGAAGGGCACCCTTTCCTCTAACTCCGCGGCATAATGGACAGGTGTCCCTCTTTCCTCGCTCACGTCGCGCGTGCCGGCTCACTGGCCACGCGCGTATGTCACGGCGTCGCCTGCAACTTACCCACGCAAAACAGAACCCTAGCCGTCGAGAGACGGAAGGGAAAGTGACGCGCCAGCGAAAGGCAATCGCTGCGGTGAGGGTGGACATGTCACGCCCTGCCGAAGCCGGACGCCTCAACCCCTTGCGAGGTTCCTCACGTGCATCGCGGTTGAAGCAAAGACTCGCGTCATCAAGGACAGGTGCGGGGGAGGAGCGCAGAGGCGTGCCACTGCTGGCCGCGCTGCTCTTGACGCCTCCCCGCGTTTTCACCTCGAACGGCACCCCCCTCTCGTTAATGCTGCGCGCTGGGTAGGTCGACCGCAGACTTGCACAGCGGGCGGAGTGTGCATTGGGGGGGGGCGGGGGCGGGAAGACGCTATGCATGACCCGGCACGCAGAACTCCCCCTCCCCCCCACAGCGTGCGCGCTGCGCGTCAGGGGTCGTTGCCGTGTCGCCAGTTCTCACGGACGACTCTGTGTGCTGACAGCGCGCGTCGCCTGCTACATCTTCTCCCATTCCGATCGCCCCGTCCCCCTACCTCTTCGCTCTTTCACACACTGCGATGTTCAGAAAACACAGCAGTCGTCGCGCGTGGTTGGTACTTGTGCACAGTCCATCGGCGGCCAAGCAACTAACAAAGCGCGAGGCTCGCGGCCCCCCTCTCCCCTCTCCCCTCTCCCCCACCTCAACAAAATCCTACGGCACCGCTACCAACCGTGCCGGCACGTTCCTGCCTCACATAGCGGCACTGTGACCCACAGCACGCGTGCTGCACCCGCCGCTCATATTGGGCACCGACACGCCTTCCTCCTTTCCCCTCACTTTCACACGCACACGCACCTCAAATCCGCCGCCGTCAGCGCTCCTCCAGTGACCCTCTCGCTCCGCACCGCACACGTTGTAAAGCAAACACGCAGGTGCGCCACAGCTCGTGAGTCGCGCGCGACCCGCCACCATGAAGCCAACCATGGCGCAGGTGCGGCAGCAGCAAGCGCTGAACCGCCGCGCCAAGCTCGAGGAGAGCGCCGCCCGCGCGCAGCAGGACCTTCTCGCGCGCCAGGCGGTCATGCGAAACATGGGGAACCCCTACGGAGGCAGCAACAACCGCAACCGCGACCCCAACCGCGGCATCATCACACAGGCGGAGTGGAACGAGCTGGTGGAGCGCCACGAGGACTCGGGCAAGTGCTTCCGCTACTTCTTCGGCCTCCTCGTCCTCGGCGCCGTGCTCTTCCTCAGTTTGTCCAAGTACGACGTCGAGTACAACCTCGAGGTGCCGCAGGTGGAGACTGATAAGGGCTTTGGCGAGGTTCTCAACCCCGCCCGAGCGTCCGACGCGGAGGAGCTGGAGAGCTACTACCACACCCTCGGCGTGGATGGCCGCCTCAACCTCTCCGCTGCCGCGGCAAACGCGTCTGGCAGTGGCGCTGGCCGCAGCAAAGACGACGCGGCCAAGCGTGCGGCGGCCGACCCCGACAAGGCTCGGCGCCGCGAGAACTACCAGGTGCGGCAGCAGATCAAAAAGGCCTTTCACGACCACCAGGAGAAGCACGGCCAGCTCGTCCACTGCGGACGCACGTGCGAGGCGGAGAACAAGCAGGTGGAGCTTGCCTACAACAAGCTCACGTCACAGGTTGACCGGGAGTTGTTCGGGGTGCTGCTCGACGCGAAGGACACGAAGTCTGCCCGCTCCACCACACCAGCCCAGCTGAGGAAGAAGTACGAGGAGAAGCGTAAGCAGATCCTGGAGGCGGAGGAGGACGAGGAGGACCGCAACATGGCGCTCGAGGAGCTTAAGGACGCGTACGAGATCATTGAGAACCCCGAGGCCCGCAAGTACTACCTACTTTACGGCGCCAAGCCGCCAGAGCAGATGCGGCACATTAGCGCTCGTCACGGCGGCTGGGGGCAGGAAATGGCACTGGGCACCTTCAAGTACCGCATCATCATCATGTGGCTCGAGTTCCTGCACGAGTACATCGGGGTCTGGGGCGAGACGATTGTGCTTGGGTGCGTGGTGCTGTTTGTGCTCTCCCGCCTGCCCCAGGCTCTGCAGGACTCGCAGCGCCTGCTGGACGAGCTAGACCTGCAGGAGGAGCACGAGGAAGAGGAGCGGCAGAACGCCGCCCCCAAGTCGTAGGACACAACTCCGACACGCTTCACTCTTCCCCAAGTCACGCCTTGCCACTCTCTCTCGCTTGCGCAACAGGCAGCGGACTGGCTTTCTCTTCCATCAAGCGTGCCGTGGGGTGCGCGTGCGTGTGTGTGTGTGTAGTTGTTTGTGAGTGCATGTGTGCTTGCCTGGGCTCTTTGGTTCGCCGGCTTCGGTTTTTCTCCCTGTCGCACGCGGCCGTCATACGCACTTCCGCCTCCTTTTAGATGGTTGAGGATGTGGGGTCAAGGAGGGAGCAGCGGGTGCCACGCGCACCGCACGCGCACCCGACGACTCGTCTCGTGCGAGCCGACTTGCTTTCCTCGCAATCCACACCCCCCCGCGAAGTGGCGCATTGCCGGCGCTTCTGCCCTGCCTTAAGGCGTGCTTACTGCCGTCTTTGTGCACTCCTGACGTCCCCGCCTCCCCCCTCGCTATCTGCGTCCCTTCGCCACCCTTCACAAACACACATACACACACACACATACATACATGCATACACACACCCTCACTTCTCCCCACACTCATCCGTGTGCGCGCTGGTCTGACCACTGCCTGCAGCACTTGAGCGTGACGAACACATCCGCTTCTTTTGCCAGCACTCCGTCGCTGCACCTCTCTCGCACCCCCCTTCTCCCATTCTCCAGTCACGCGGGGAATGCGAGTCGGCGCACTGAGCCATGGATAAGCAAGACCACTATACCATCTTAGGCATCTCACGCACAGCAAACAAGGATGCGATTCGCCAGGCGTACAAGCTCAAGGCGCTACAGCTGCACCCCGACAAGAACCCCAACGGGGAGGCAATTTTCAAGCTAGTCGTGAATGCGTACCAGACGCTCAATGATCCGAGCAAGCGCTCCGCCTACGACCGGGAGCTGACGCGGAACGAGCGCGGCTTTGGCTCGCGGCCGTACCGCCCCGCGGCGCCTGCGTCGCCGTCACCAGCCGCGTATCCGGCGTCCTCCTTCGGCGCCGACACCGGCGCCTCCCGCAAGCCGCGTTACGCGACAGACGAGCAGCTTTTCAAGGACGCCTACGAGCAGTACAAGAAAAACCCTTTCGCGGGTGCCGGGGCCGCCAACGCCGGGGCCGCTAACGCCGGCTTTCGCGGCGCCACGTCGGAGGGCACGTTTGCGGAGTGGTTCCGCAAGAAGCAGGAGGAGCTGCGGCGCGCCGAGGAGGTGACGAAGGCCAAGGCCGAGTACGCCAAAAACCTGGAGCGCGAGGAGCAGCGGAGGGCCGAGGAGTGGCGTGAGATGCAGCGCCGGCGCGAGGAGGAGCGGGAGGAGGAGATGCGGCAGGCCAAGGCGGAGCGCGAGCGTGAGCGTGAGATGCTGCGGCGTGAGCGCGAGACGGAGGCAAAGGAGCAGAAGGCAGCGGAGCAGCGCGCCCGCATGGAGGCGTACGCGGAGGTGCAGCGCGAGCAGCAGGCGGACGTTGAACGGCACCTGCGCGACCTCGCCTCGCAGAAGCGCGAGCTGGCTGAGGAGCGCCGCCGCCTCGCTGAGGAGCGCGCCGAGGCCACCAACGTCGCCGCAGAGAACCGCTTCACCCGTGATCTGGCGCACCGCCAGCGCGAGCAGGAGCTGGCCGAGGCGGTGCGGCGTGCGGACGAGAAGGTCCGCGAGGCGCAGGAGCAACAGGTCCTCCGTGAGGCGAGCGAGCGAGTGCGGGCCGAGGAGCGGCTGCGCGAGGAGCACCGCAAGCGGATGGAGGAGGAGCGTGCACTTGCCGAGGAGCGGACACGGGAGCAGCAGCGCCAGCGCGATGCCGCGGCAGCAGAGCAGGAGCGCACGCGCACAACGGCAGAGCTCGGCGAGCAGCGGAAGCGCGTTATTGCTCAGATGATGTCGGAGCGGCGGAAGCACGAGGAGGAGGTCTCGGCAATGCGGAAGGAGACGGACCGCATCGAGGCAGAGATGAAGGCAAAGCTAGAGGCGCTACGGGCCGCCAAGAGCGCCGGCCAGACCATCAACCTCGATGAGTGGAAGCTGTGAGTCGCCCCCTTCCCTTGCTACGTGTGGGCGACCTCCTGCTTCTCTCCTTGCCGGCCATCCACCTCTCCTCTGCCATTACGCCTTGTAAAAAGTGCGCGTCTCGCTGCGCAGCCCTTCTAATGGTGCTTGTCTCGCTGCTCTGTTGTTGTGTAATTGCCCCGAGTTGGCTGCCAAGTCGTCCGGCGTGCCACTTGGCGTCTGTGGACAGCTTGTCTGCAGTGCCGCGTTTTTGCCAGCCGAGGCTGGCTTGCGCGCCTCTTCTCTTCCACCTGCGTCGCGGCCAGGCGCCTGCTCGTCTGTCCCCCTTCTCCTCTTCGCCTCCGCCATCTCGATTTGCACGCGGGAGTGCGGAGGGGGGAGGGAGGGGGGGAGGCCGAACGCGGTCAGGGGACGCATCGGATGTAAGTTAGAATACACGCTTGTGCCGGCACGTGTCTTTGTGTGTTTGTCTGTGTGGGTGCGTACATGGGGCGGGGCTCGCAGCCCTTTGGCGCCGCCCCCCGGCCCCTCTCCCCCTTTGTTTCTTTTTCCCCGATTCTCTTCGTCTCTTCCGCGAGCGGCGCCCAGACGCGCCTCGCTCCGCGTCACGGCCGTTGGCCTCGCAGCCCCCCCCCCCCTCGCCCCTCCCTCCCTCCCTTTCTCCACGGTGGTGCCGGCGTGACGTTCTTTTTCTTTTCNCCCTCCCTCCCTCCCTTTCTCCACGGTGCTGCCGGCGTGACGTTCTTTTTCTTTTCTACAGCCCCCCCCCCCCCCCACCCCCCCATTGCCCCATGTTCGGCCGCCGACATAGAGGCGCCGCCGTGTTCACGCCCTCCCTGTCCCTTGCTGTTCTCTTCCTCCTGTCTCGTCTTCGTTTCTCCTCTCCCTTTCGTCTCCTGGAATGCCGCTCACGTGTCCGTCCTCCCCGGCGACTTGTGCATGTTTGCCCGTTGCCGCGTACACAAAGAACAAACTGTTGATGAGAAGTAAACAAAAAAAAACGACGCAGCCGCGTGTGCTCATCGCGTTGCGTCGGGGCGACTGGGACACTGCGAACGCCTCCGGCGGCGCAGAAACGGTCCCTGATGGCGGTGAAGTGTCCTGGGTTGTGTAGGTGCAGGTGTGTGTGCGTGTATGGCGGGCGCCTCAGGCTGGGCGCAAGCGGTGGCGGTCTTCCCACACCCACCTTCAGAGAAGTCGACAGCATGCGAAGAGGAGCAGCATCAGAGACGAGAAACGTGAAGGTGGAGGCTGCGCCAGACGGGCCACTGCAACACCAAACGGCAACGCTCGACGACTTTTATCGAGCGCGCCGTGTCTGCCGTGAGGCCACGCGGAGCTGCGTGCGCCCTCAAGCCCCGCTCCCCCTCCCCACACTCCCACAGCTCAGTAAGCGCTCGCCTGCTCACGATGGTTGCTCGCTTCCACCACGCTCCCACTTCTTCCGTCCCCGCATCTCCTTCGCCCCCCTTCTCCTACTTTACCATCTCCACACCCACAGCTTACCCTCACGCGACCAACACCCGCTGCTGCTCTCCTCCCCCCCTCTCACACACCGTTCAGCTTGCGGAACTTTGCCCAGATCGCGCTTCAGCAGACGGTTGGTGCACTCTTTCTCTTGCGCGCTTGCGTCCGCGGCGCACATCCCCGTCACTTGCTTAATCTTAAAGCCCTTTAGACCTCGTACCTCTCGTTGCCTCTCTGCGCCATGTTCGGTGGCATGTATGGTGGTGGCCTAGGCGGCATGGGAGGCATGGGCGGCATGTATGGTAGTAGCATGTACGGCGGTGGGCTCGGCATGGGCAGCAGCATGTACGGCGGCGGACTCGGCGGCATGGGCGGAGGCATGTATGGTGGCAGCAGCATGTACGGCAGCGGTGGTATGTATGGCGGCGGGCTCGGCATGGGCAGCTCGTCGTACGGCATGAATGGCGGACTCGGCGGCTTTGGCCGCACAAATCAGCTTGGCTCCAGCGCAAACAACGGCATTGGCGGCTTCGGCAGTTCGACGAACAACGGCGACGGCGCGCAGAACAACAACAACATGCAGTCTCCACTCAACTTGCAGCAGCCGGACCAGGCGAACCAGCTCGCCTCGCCCATCAACCAGCACGGCGCGCCGCTGCCGCCGCTGAACGAGTCGCCGGAGGAGCGCAGCCGCCGCATACAGGCCGAGCACAAGAAGGAGCGCCAGCTCATCCGCCAGCAGCGAGAGCAGCACCGACAGGCGCGGCTGCAGGCGCGGATGGAGATTGCTGGGCATCTCACCAACGTGCTGGTGCAGGGACTGCGCTCCGCCATGGAGCTCTTTGGGGTGTGCTTCGGCACGTACTACAGCATGAAGGCGGTCCGCGCCTTTTCCAATGCGCAGGAGCGGATGCCAGGCATGGGCATGGGCCTCCCAGGCGTCTACGAAAACGCCGCTGCTGCGGCGGCGAGAGGGCAGCCGGCGGTCGCGGGGGCCGCGGCGGCGTCCGGGGCGCAGCAGGTGGCCGCAGCCGCCGCGCAGGGACCGAGCAAGTGGCGGACGTGGCTGCTCTGCATCGCCATCTTCATTCTCGGTGAAGTGGCCTACAGCATCGCCGCCCGGCAGCGCGCCAAGCCGCCGCAGCGCCGGCGTCGCATCGCCGGCCCGACCGAAGATGCCTACGGCAACGTCATCAGCCAGGACGAGTACGAGGTGAGCATCCGCACCACCGAGTCGGAGTCGCGGCTCTCAGACGACGACCGCGCCGTCGAGGACGAGACGATGTCGGAGGCGTGGGGGCAGGGGTACAGCGCGAACGGCGTCCGCGGAGTGCCGCAGGGGTCACAGCCGAGCGGCGGCAGCGGTGTGCGGCGCGTCTACTACGCGCTGTACGATTACGAGGCCTCGCAGGCGGACGGCTCGTGCTTGAGCTTCAAGGCGGGTGACGAGTTCGTCGTCGAGGACTTCGCGGAGGGCAGCTGGTGCGAGGCCATGGCGGTGGAGCGGGGCAACTACGCCTCCACCGGCCGTCGCGGGCTCGTGCCGAGCAACTTCCTGCGCCTCGCTGAGCGCGCCACAAAGCTATAGCACGCCGCATAAGTCATGCCCCTTGAGGGCGCACGGCCATCCCTTTCCACCCCTCCCACCACCTCCCCTTCACTCGACACCGGCAGCACCGCAAGAGCCGCCGCGTCCTTGTCCACCCACGTGCCTCCTTTCTCCAGCTCCTTCCCGCTCAGTTTCTTCCCCGCTTCGTTTTGCGTTTTCGATTTCTCTCGCACTGCTCTCCGTACCCGTCTGCCTTGGTGTGTCACGGCCCCGTGCAGGTCTCCGTCTGACGCTTCCACCCCCCTTCTCAGCGCCGTCCTCGTGTTCGCGGCCAGCCCTGTCATCGAGCAGAGCGAGTGACGCTGCGGCGGCGCTGCTGCGGGACAAGGCAGAATTGTTCGAACAAGCGCGCCGTGTGGACGCCGCCGCCACCCCATGTTCGAGAACGCGAAGCGCAAGAGGGACGGGAGATGTTGGCTTGCAGGTCACGGCATACCACAATGACCACCAAAAAAAAATGGCTATCGGTACTGGGCCAACCTCTTTTCCTTTTCCCCACTTCGTGCGTGTCCGCCGCCGTTTCGTTTACGCCTGTTTCTCTGCCCTGGCGTGCTGCTCGTGCACGAGGGGGCCTCCGCCCTGTCATTCAATCCGCCATCGCCCCCCCCCCTCTTTCCCTTCCCCGTTCTCCCCTCGGCGCTTCCTTCTGCTGGGGGAGCCGGGTGCGCCAGAGTGGAGGGGTGGGGGGGGAGTGATGAGCGAGGGGCGGGTTTCGGCAACGTGCCAAGACTGCGGTGGTCTTCAGGCACCCACCGCTTTCTCCGTGCACGCGCGCGTCATTGAGCGTGCCACGTGTGTGTGTGTGTGTGTGTGTGCGTGTAAATCCTCAAAAGTGCTTTGCTGTTTCGCACCTCTGCACCTCTGATCCTTTCATTTTGCCTCTTTTTCCTTGCCCTGCGCGGTGGAAGGGCTCGAAGATGTTGGACAGAAGGGGGGGAGGCGAGGGCGTGCACGCACTCGTGTGTCCGGTGTGTGGCGCCTCGTGCCTGTTTTTGCTCTTCCCTCCAACCCTTTTTTGTGTTCTTGTGCGTTGTTGTTGGATGCTAAGATGAGGCTGATGCTTTGGTCAAATGAGGCGGCGCACCGTCGCGTTCCTGCGTTGCAGTGTTCCGATCATTTGACTTTTTTTTTGGCTCTGGCGCTGCTGCAGCGCCTGCCCTTGCCCTCTTTCTCATTCGCACAAGTGCCGTGAGTGGTGGGTACACGAGCGGCACGTGGGTGGCGGCCCTGAAGCTGAGGTGATTTGTGTGTCCGTTGTGCGTGTTGCGTTGCTGCTGGCAAGGCGCTTTCGCCCGACCGGCTTTCCGAAGCCTTGGGCCCTCCCTTGACGTCATGGCGTGGCCTGAAAGTCGAGTGGGCAGGAGAGAAGCGATTGAGAGGGGCGAGTCTCACGCTAAACTCTAGTCACCAGGGTGCATCGTATCTCAGCGTTTGCGTGTGGCTCGAGTATCGGTGGTATCCGATGCCTTGCACTGTCTTTGGGTGTTGATGTTCGCTGCATTCCTACTTTGTCCAAAGCACATACGCCACGTTGGTGCCGCGCCCCCTCGACTCCGGGACGCACGCCGCCTGCGGCGCTTCCACTCTTGTCTTGCTGCGGCTCTCCTAGCACACCTCAACGATGGGCACGACGCGCGGCGCGACCGTCGAACGTGAATGGAGGAGGTGGCAGGGGGAGGGGAGGGGTGGAGGTCTGAAAGGCGTCGTCGTTCTGCGCCGCCAACGCTGCTGCCGGGCACCCTCTGCGGCCCTCTGGTTTTTCCCCCGTGCCCCACAGAGATCGTGTGCGCCACTTGCCCCTTCTTTCATCTTGGTCACGCCTTCACTTCACACGCCTTCGTTGTCCTTTCCTTTTGCCTCGAACGCTGTCGTCCTCTCCGCGCACACGCGCACGAACGCTCTTTTCCCCCACTCTCTCCCCGTATTATTGGGTCAACACCCTCATACCGGTGCGCCGTGACGCAGGAAGATATGGCAGACAACCAGCCCGCTCAAGAGGCGCC
>JASAOO010003322.1:0-41158 GCA_030849075.1 Zelonia costaricensis | reverse complement strand
AAAAAACTTGGCTACCAAAGCGTTTGCCGCTTCGACACTCACGCCAGCCAAAGGACGGCCTTGGCGGCACTCAAAGTGTGCCGTTTCCTTGCGGACACTTCCCCAAAGCGCGTTTCAAGGGTTTAGAGCACGGCATCGACTGAAAGCCAACACGTCACAGCGTCAAGAAAGCTACCCTCTACCTTTCTTGATGTAGCGGGTTCCCGAAAGCTCTCGCAGCACGGTGCAACTCATGGCTGCTGCATCTTAATCGATCCTTCCTCCTGTTTTTTTTTTTTGGCCCCTTGCATGCATTTGCGCAACCGCGCAATTTCTCTGAACCGGGAGACTCCAGAATACACTACATTCAGCTCTCATGGAGGCAGAGAATCCCGAAAATGCCGACTTGCCCGTCAAGGAGAGCGTCCGCAGTGACAACTCGCAAATTGCAGAGGAGGCGCGCCGTCGACAGGAGGCTGAGAGGCAGCTTACAGAGTTGCAGGCTCGCCTCGCCGCAGCGCAGGATGAAATTGCGCGTCTAAAAGCGGAGCGGCAGAGTGCTGTACCGCATCCGGGTCCTTCTCCGACTCACAGCGACGCCATGCCGGTGGCGCTAGGCAGTGAAGGGGATCTGAGGACCGAGAATGCGCGACTGCGCGCGCTCGTCAAACGACAGAACGCTCTCATCGACGTTTTGCGACGTCAAAAGATCCTTTTGGAGGCGGGTGAAGCGCTTAACATCTCAATGAAAGACTTTGACAAAGGGCTTGAGTTGCACAAGGTGTAAGCCCTGTAGGAGGACTCTCAGAGGAGTTTCAGGTGCGTTATGTGTGTGGGTAGACATTCGGGTGACGAGAAGCTGGAAAGCTGATTGGCTTGCACCTTCCCGCGTACAATGTTGTGGAGTTCGCCTTCGAAAAGCACAGTCTTCGGAAGAGACAAACAAGATAATGGGTGGACCCTATTACAAAAATAAAAAAGAAAAGATGCCTATGAGGAGTTGTGACGAAGCGCTTCACTCTATTGCCCAAGCAAGGCTTTTCAAAGGTCTGTTAGGGAAATCCTCGGATTTCTTCTCCAGTGTGCGAGAGTGGAGTGCGTCCTTGAGCCTTTGCACCCGCCACACCTTCGCTGCCATTGACGCGTTTGAGATGCTCTAAAGACGAATGAACGCTGCTACTTCCCTCTCCATGCTACTCTTTTTTCTCCCGGAGGTAGTGTGCGCTGTACGCAAGCGCAAACGTGCCCATCACTTCGACTGGTGCGCGTCGGGCTTAGGGAACGTTTGGGCTGGATCCTGCAGTCGCCCTGAAGCGCAGAAAAAAAAAAAAAGAATACCTGCCGCGTCGTCGGCGTTGTCCAGAAGGATGACCTGTGTAACCGGCGATGACACAGGGATCGTGAAGGTTTGGGACATTTCCAAAAGTAGCGGCGCAACGCTCAAGTTGGCGTACGGGACGCAGAGTCGTAAGCGTGCCATCATGGGCATGTGCTGGCAGGATAGCAGCACGTCGTCGGTTGCCTTCTCCACAAATGACGGGGTTCTCTCAGTGTTGAACTTGCAGGACCAAATCATAACTGCTTCTGTGCAGGCCGGGTGCGTCTCTGGTCTGCCGAATGCGGTATCGTTTGTGAAGGGCAAGCTGCTCCTTGTTTCGAAGGAGGGTGAGGCGAAGCTGTTCGATAGCGACCTGGGCTCTGTCGGCGCGTTTGCAGGAAACGGGCCGGTGGACGCGCTGCACATTCACCGAAAATTTGGGATGGTGGCGATGGGCGGACGGGAAAACGATCTGGCGGTGTACGACCTGGCTGCAGAGAGCGTTGAAGTGCCTGTCTTCCGGGCCCGCAACGTGCGGGATCACGTGTTGGACGTGCCGTATCCGGTGTTTGTGACCGGGACGTGCATCGTCAACCCGTACGTGTTTGCTGTCTCGACAGCCTACCACCAGGTTCGCTTCTACGACCGCCGGTCAAATGACCGGCCGGTGCAGGAGTTCGAAATCAGTCGCGAAATCGAACGCCGCCCTACGACCATGATTCAGTGGAACGCGAACAAATTCCTCATTGGCGAAGCCAGCGGCGACGTCCACTTGTACGACACGCGGCGCGGTTTCGCGTCGCGTGCGAAGCTCCGTGGCGGCGTTGGAAGTGTTCGCTGCTTGGCAAAGCACCCTGCGGGGCACCAGATTCTAGGTGTGACGGGTCTGGACCGCAAGGCGCGACTGTACCACGTGCCGACTGGCAAGCTCCTCATGTCGATTTATGTGAAGCAAAAGGCAAATTGTCTGCTGCTAGACAAGCAGCTGCCGCTTTCTGACAAGGTATCGTCGTTCAGCGGCATCGTGAACACGAAGCAGCCAGAAAAAGCAAGCACGCTAGGTGATGCTGTGTGGGATGACATGGACCCAGTCGTGGATGACCTGGACGACGCAGTGGCGGAGGAAAAGGAAGCAATCCCGGAGGCGAAGCGGAAGGCGCGGCGCACGGAGTGAGTGGCAAGCGAGCGCGTTATCGCGCTACCCTGGGGGTGGCTTCTTCTCCTACATCGTGCACCCGTCCTCGCACTCCGCCTTTTGCGGCGGCGCTGGATGCCGCTGCTGCTTCTGTTGGACTGACTGGTGTTTTGAGCGCAGCTTTCACTCCGTTTCTCCGCTGCAGTACTTTTTTTTTTTGCGATTAAAGCAACCGTAACATCTGTTGAGCTAACGTCCTCAGAGTTGTGGTGCGAGGGGAATGTGAATCCTCGAGTAACCCCAAAGGTGGGAAAAGTGCACGAGAACAAAAACAGGCAGTGCTCGCCACCAGGTGAAAGGTCGATGGTGTGAAGTCCGCTGCACTAAAGAAGCGAGAGACTTATGTCTTCCGCGAAAAGAAAAAAAGACGCAACTTGTTGTCTCCCGGCCGGCTCAACAGAAAAAGTCAGAAGCCGCGTTGCGTGGCTTGCGCATTATATGACCTCTCGCACCGCCGCTTTTCCACCTTGTCCCTGTCTCTTTTGTGAACGGTCACCTGACGTTGTTGAAAACAAAACACGCACGCATATACATATCTTTGACAGCTGTGCTGCAACATTGCACGCCACCGTGAGGCGCTCCCGTAGCTCTTTGTTTTTTCTCTCACCACTCAAACTTTTTTCCCTGAAAATGGCCTCTTGCCGCACTGGCCGCCTGCCGATGCCGGATGATCCGCTGTGCAACCCGACAATGCTGCACGGTCTGCGCCACAGCAGCCGCCTCGCCGGTCTTGGTATGCTGGCGGTGATTTGGATCATGTACGAGAAGCTGCGCCACTCGCACCACTACATCACGTACAAGGGCCCCGAGAACCCGTTTGCGCGCATTCGTCATCGCCGGTTCCCTGGTGGCGCGTTCATGTTCGGGTGGGGTAACAACGGACTGAACCGTGACTGCGGTATCAAGGAGTTCGAGTGCTGGGCAGGTTACACTGGTAAGGAGTACACGTACTAGTATCCGTCGCTGACCTTTTGTTTTTGTCGGCTTTTATGCTCACGCGTCGAGAAAAAGATGGCGGGATGAACGGAATTCTGTGTCTTGGCTGACCGCCTCGCTGTTGGGTTTACTTTTTTTTTTTTTGCTCACTTGGCAGGAAAAGCCTAGGGCTTTCCAGGTGAGTGCCAGTAGCTAGGATTAGCAGCACTCCGAAACGTGCAAGCCGTTGCGGCGCATGAGAGCAGAGTGAAGGAAAAAAAAAAACGGGCGCAGGCCCTGTTTTTCCTGATTTTTACCTGATTTGATGCCCCGCGTGGGGGATACACACAAAAGAAGACACAAAAAGCTAGAGAAACAAATCCGCGGAACCGGCTGGTGAGTAAAGGGTGCGAACTGTGGTGAGGCAGGCAAGGGTGGCGGCGACGTTGCCGGCGCCTTCTCCTAGAAGTGCACCCACCCGTGAAATGAGCTGCACTTGCGTGCGGTGCTGGGGGGGGCGCTGCGATCCTCTGGTGGCGCGCCGCGCTGAAAATGACTCTGCCTGTCATGCCTCTGTACCAAAATGTTTGGTGCAGCGTGCTGCTCTGAAATTACTCTCTCTCTGCCAATGCACGCCCGCTTTTTTTTGTTTCTCCTCTTGCCCAACGCCCTGCTGCGGCAACGGCCCTCGAGCGGATGGCAGTCAGGACTTTACGAGTTCTGCGAAAAAAAAAAAGCTGAGCACACAAGTTAGCGTTCATGAACAACAGTAACGAGCCTCGCGTACGGCAGGCTGCGGCGTCGGCTGCCTACGACCGTGAGCGTTTCATGCAAAATATGCAGCAGTACTCGAACAACATCAGCGCCGCCAGCTGGCTGCTTAGTGGACCGACGAGCTACTTTGTCGTCGAGCCGGAGCCGGTGTGCAAGGAGCCGACGGTGTAGCTCCCCTCAACTCCAAAAAAGAAAAAGCGTCGCCCTTTTTTTTCCGCTAGACGTGAGTTTCCTGCTGTGGCTTTGCCGGTCTTGCTCTATGATCAAGGGCACAGCACTAGTTCCAACCGCTGGACGTGCAGAACTGCACAGATTTCGGTTTCGGCTACGGGTGTCGACCCTCTTGGTGCAAGTCAAAAAACAAAAACAAAAAAGAAGAGGTGAAGTGTGATTATCCAGCGCGCTCGCTCGCGAGGGAGAACGCACATACACACGTAGCGAAGGTATGCTGAGTATTGCAGCACTCCTTTAGACTTTGGCCACCACCTCTCAAAAGATAGGTGACTACGTGGCGTAACATGGAAAAAAATGTTCCTTTCCTCCAGCTCTCTCGCGCTTTGCTCGGGACACTCACGTGCTTTGTTCATTCTCGATGCAAACGGAATAATACGGTCCACACCGTGTTCTCGGAACCTCGCCGGGCGAGTTTGCGCGGAAGAACACAGCCGCGGCGCTCACCTCTTCGGCCTATTGCAATGCTAGCTGCGGCGGAGTTTGCACGGCTGTACCCGAAATCGGCCGTTAGTGCAAGGCTGGTTCTGACGCTGGACAACAGCGAGCAGAGGGACTTGGTTCTGTCACTCATTGACGACGCCGTGTACTGCGACTCGTGGGAAGCGTACTTTGAGTTTGCGGAGCGCAGCAATGTGATCATTACGGAGGACGTCGCGATGGCTGCTGTGCAGGCGGTGGGCCTCGACCCCTTGAGTGCGCCGCTGTGGATCAAGGCGGCGCTGTGCTGCGAGACCCCGGACGCGCGGCGGAGCGTCTTTGAATTCGGCCTCTCGGTCCCGCTCTACGGCTGGCGCCGACTCTTTGCCGCCTATCGCGAGCACTGTCCCATTCACGAGGAAAACCAGCACGACTTGTCGGAGGCGGACTGCGAGCGTGTGGCGACGGTGCTGGCGGCTGAGACGTGGCCTGACCGGTACGCTCGTTTAGACACGGAGGGTGAGGCAGAGGAGGTGCGGCAAGCTTACGACAGGCTCATTGAGGCGATGCTCGCGACGCTGGAGACGCCGGCGATAGCACAGGAGCTTCAGATGCGCCGGATCGAGCTGGCGATGCGGCAAATGTGCACGCAGCTGCCCGGCGACGACTCGTGCTGGTACCAGTACGCGCTGTTCCAGCTGCGCCTGCTGGAGGACGCTGAGGGTGCAAAGAAGACGGTCTCCAGTGCGCTGCCGTTGGCAGGCTCATCATTGGCGCTCGAGAGCTTGTCGTCCGTCGTGGACGGCGCGCTGGGCGCCAGCAGCGGCGACGCAGAGACCGAGACGCTGAGCGCCGTAGCCGTGCTGGTGCGGCAGCGGCGTGCGGCGGAGGACTTGGTGGCTGGCGGAGTCAGCAAGGAGCGCATCCGCGCTCTCCGCGCCGCGGGAAAAGCGGCAGCGCAGCAGGGCCTCGGCGACTGGAAGATCTTCTCGCAGTGGCGGTGTGCCGAGGACG
Source organism: Zelonia costaricensis (assembly GCA_030849075.1). Classification (NCBI taxonomy): domain Eukaryota; phylum Euglenozoa; class Kinetoplastea; order Trypanosomatida; family Trypanosomatidae; genus Zelonia; species Zelonia costaricensis. The sequence continues at coordinate 35,312 of JASAOO010003322.1, read as the reverse complement.
TGGCGGCGGGTGATTCCAAGATGGCGGAGCGGGTGTTTGAGAACGGCATGATCTGCTGCTCGCACTCGCCAAGCGACGCGGTGCTGCTGGGTAGTGAGGCGGCGCAGTACCATCTGCTGTTGCGCCACGAGCGCGAAACGCTCGGCTACGCGGAGCAGCAGATCGAGCAGCAGTCCAGCCTTCACCACCGTGGACGCATCATGGCGTCGTGGAACAACCTCGTGCGCATCGAGAGCCTTCTCGGGCTCAGTTTTTCGAAGGCGGCAAAGCGGCGCGGTGAGGCTTTTCCGCAGAGCCGCATCACAACTTTCATGGAGCACTGTCGGGTGGGGGACTACTTGCCGTGCAGCCGCCGCACTTTTCAGTGGGTGCGCTTTGTGGAGGACTTCAACGTGGACAAGGCGTCCGTCGAGGAGACACCGTTTCACGGCGTGGTGCCGCCGCGGAACGCCGGCATGGCGACGAAGCGCCAGCGCGCGGTGGACTGCGAGACGCCAGACGACTCGGTCTGGGACGAGTACGTGGCACCGCCCAACTGCTTGCCGTCGCCGGACGAGGAGAACCCAGACGAAGTCACTGGCGCCCGTGAGCTGCGCGGCAAGCTGGTGTATCGCGTCAAGGTCGACGCACGAACCGCCGCGCGCTGCCGGCGGGAGGAGAGGACCCGGCAACAGTCGAGGGCTGGCGAGGAGGCCGCCGAACGCGGTGGCGCCTTGGGGGTGCTGCTGCGGCGTGCCCGCTCGCTGAGCGTTTCACCGGTGCAGACGAGGCGGCTGCAAACCGTGTCGGCAGACTGGCTCATTCGCGTGCTGACCGCCTCTGAGCTCGACTTGGAGCGCACGCTGCGGGAGCGTGCGAAGCAGCAGACCACTGACACGGAGGCGCTTTGAGGGTGTCGTGACGGAAAGCCCCGTACACAGCGGTCGGCGGCGCTGCCCAGCGGACGATGCATAACCGCAAAAAAAAAAAAAGAAAAGCGAGAAGAAAGTGCCGTGAGGATAGGTGAACTCGCGTGCACAAGCTGTGCAGTGGAGGAAGGGGCCGCAGAATTGCTGGCGTGCAGGGGAATGCAGAGGCGTCTAAAAAACAAGAACGACAACAGCAGCGGAGCCTCGCCGGTGCTTTGATGCAAGATTTAGCAGCTCTACCTTGTGTGTTTCCTTTCCTCGCCACCTTTTCTATGACCTGTGTCTTTGCTCTGTTTCTTCCGTGGCGGCTGCTGCTGCTGCTGTCACCTTCACCGCAGCAGTTCAAGATTTCGAGTGAGCGCACACGTACAAAAAGCGAAATGATGCAGCAGGAAGAGGGAGTGGGCGAGGCGCTGCGGGTGTTGGGGCGCAACCCGTTTGAGGGTATCACGACCAAGACGCGCCTGCGCCAGCTGCTCCAGACGCACCAGGGCAGGGACAAGCTCTTCAAGGTGGCGCAGTACCTGCTGCGGATCCGGCTGTGGTGGAACTCGGTGGAGTTCAACGTCAACTACATGCCAGGCGAAGAGTTCTCTCGTATGGAGAAGAACCTCATGACCATTGTCAACAGCCGACGCATGTTTCGGCTTGGCCGTTTCTTTGGCGAGTTTGTTCGGATGCGGGTGACGCTCATCAAGGCTTCCGAGCTCGTGTACATTCCGGTCAACGGTGGGCACTGGGTGGCGCTCTTCATTCAGTGTCAGATGCTGCTAGACATGTTCGCGCGCAGCCTGCTTTTTGTCAAGTCGTTTCTCGAGGACGTGGCCTTCCTCGTGCAAAAGGGGTTCTTTCACAGCAACGTTGCGGGGCGGCTCATCTACATCGCGACACGGTGCGGCCTGCCAGTGCTGACGATTGATCTTTTCCTGAATACGCTGCGCTTGTACCAGGGCATCCTCGACGCGTCGGCGACGGAGTCGTCGAACGAGATCATGTTCTCGAAGGACTCCTTCTCGCTGCTCTCCAAGTACGACCGCGTCGACAAGCTGCGCCGGAAGCTGGCCTCGACGACGGACGAGAAGGAGAAGCTGAAGGCGGTGCTCAAGGAGCAGCAGCCCGCTGCCGGCGATGCCAACGACGAGAACGTGGTTTACGTTGACTCATACGCGCAGCTGCTGTGGACCGACTTTGAGCTGCACTGGGTCTTCGTGACCGAGACGAAGCTGCTGCTGGACATTTTCGTGGCCGTCTCGAATCTGCGAGGCTGGAAGCTGCAGGGCGCCGTCAGCACCGCGGGTCTCTTTTCCGGGTTGTGCTCGGTCTACCGCGTCTGGACATACGGCCGCTGACGGTTATCTGTCGCCGCCGCCCTCTGCTCGGGCTCTGCCGGCCCCACCCCGCGCAACCCTGCTGTTAACCCGATTGATCAAAAGCACCCTGACGCCGTTCCCCTAAGCACCGCAGGTGGCGTTTGCCGCGTTACCGTGCGGCGGCGCTTCGTCACCGTGGCGCCTCTCATACGACTCTTACAGCAAGCCAGCAAGATAGAATTCATGCAGCTGCGCATGTTTTCATGCCCTACCGCCCGCGCAGGGCGCACCACCCATGCGACGTGCCCAAGCAAACAAAAGCAGGGAACAAAAAGACAATCAGATGCGCAAAGCAACTATCCCAAAGCGGGCCGTGGGCGGTCGTGCTCGTTCGGTCGCGCTCGCGATCAAGCGAGGTGGCCGCGTGCCACGTTGTTTTCATTCGTGCCGTTCAGACCTGTCGAACCCCCGCCCTCGTGTGCTCCTGCGGGTCGGCGGTGCGTCTGGACCAAGACCCCGATCACTGATTAGACTGGACGACTGTGCGTACCCTTGCCGCGGCGCTGCTGAGCTTGCTTGGTGTGCGTATGAGTGCTACCGGGCGTCGCCGGAAGTGGCAGCATTGCTCGTTTTTGGTACCGTCTTCCTCGTACTTCAACTGTCACTCTTTCTCTCTCTCTCTCTCCGTGGCTCTACATCTTTTTCATTTCCCTGTTTGCCGTTTCCTCGAGTGCGCCCTTTAGTGCAGGAGCTGCGCGGCCACATTTTTCCCCCGTGGTCTAAACCGCTTTCGAGCTTGCCCTCTAATTGTGCCCCGGGGTGGACTGGTGCCGCGTAGCAAGTACTACAAAAATGCTCAGCGTCACGAACGTGTGCCTGGCTGTTGCTGCAGCGGTGCTGGTGGTGCTGTGGATGAAAGTGGCAAACCTCTCCGGCACATCCCTGCGCGGCGATGTCCTCTTCGTGTTTGCGCACCCGGACGACGAGGCGATGTTCTTTACCCCGCTTCTCCACTCACTGCGAGTGCAGCGGGTCACGGTGCACTTGCTTTGTCTCTCGAACGGCAACTTTGGCGGCCTCGGCCGGGAGCGCGAGAAGGAGCTGTACGCCAGCGGCGCCTTCTTCGGTGTGCAGCGGCGCAACATCCGCGTCGTCGACCACGCCGAGCTGCAGGACGGCATGCGCAGCGTGTGGAACTCGTCGCTTATTCGGCGCGAGATCGAGTCGTACATGCAGAAGGCCGGGAACATAAGCACTGTTGTCACGTTTGACAGGTACGGCGTGTCGGGGCACCCGAACCACATTGCGGTGCACAACGGCGTGCAGGAGTTGAAAAAGAACATGCCACCGGGACTCCTGCATCTGCAGCTGCGGACGCGCGGTCTGCTTCTCAAGTACGTTGGCGTGCTTGCTGTGCTGCCCTACGTACTTTGGTCATCGACAAACGTGAGCCGCACGAGCTTTGTCGCCGTCATCCCCCCTGCGTCGGTGTGGGAGAGTGCTGGGGCGATGCGAAGGCACGCAAGCCAGCTGGTGTGGTTCCGCTACCTGTTCGTCATGTTTTCATCCTACACGTACGTGAACGAGATGGAGGAGTTGTAGGGTGCCGTCGTGGCCTGCGTCGCTGCAGGTGTGGTGGGGCTCTCTTTTGTGTTGGGGTGGGCGGGGGGAGGGGGGGGGGGACGCACAGTCTCCGCCGCGATGAAGGAGGCTTTTCGTGTGCGCGAGGCCATGCGTGCGTGTATGCGTGTGTGTGTGTGTGTCGACCAGCGGACGCGAGAGGGTGCATCTTCGTGTTGTTCGGGGCAGTGTACCCTGCTGTGGCAACGAGCGTGATGGGGTGCGGTGCTCACAAGCTCGTTAGTCTCCGTCGACGGGGTCAGCGCGAGAGGAGTGTTGCCGTACGTGTCCCGGGACCGCGCAAGTTGGGCGCTCAAACAGACTGTGGGGTGTACCTTATGCAAGTGGCGCCGGGCGGCGCCGCCAGAGTTCGAAGCGGCGGTTGCTGTAGCTGCCTTTTGGCTCCCTCTCCCTTCTTTCCCGCGGTTGCAGCGTGGTGGCCAGCAAACTAGGCGAAGGGAGTAGGGAGTGGGCGCGCCAGGGGTGAGATGTGGGCGAGAAAGAGGCTTGGTCCAAATTCGTTTTCGCCGCCATCCACTGCATGCCCCCACCCTCCCCCCTCTGCGCTCCTCCACTTTCCCTTTTCGTGTGCTGGGTTACCGTTGTGTCATGGTGGCGGTGTTTGGCGCGTGCGATCAGGAAGACTGGAAACTCAAGAAAGCACCTTACTCATCGTACGCGAGGGGGCTTGTCGCCAAGGTAGCATCATGCCGCCACGCCAGCTTACGCGGGCTGTCGCCTTTCGTCCGCCGCGAGGGTGGCGCGCGGCGTACAATCGACTTGATGACTACCGCATTGCGCAGCCTGGTAGTGACCCCGACAACCCGATCTTCCAGTGGCGGAGGCCGCACCCGGACCCCGAGGTGTGGCGCTTCTACTGCCTTGTTGGGCTGATGCTCAGCGCCATGGTGCGTGAGCAGAGCCTCTGCGTGGCCATGACGAAGCTGACGCAGAAGGGCCTCACGCCCACGAGCGTGAGGGCGATGGGCGAGGCGGAGCTGCGCGGGCTGATCAGCAACATCACGTTCTGCAACCGAAAGGCGCGTCATATTGTACAGGTGTCCGAAATACTGCTCAGGGACTACGGTGGCAAAGTCCCGCGTGAGTATGACCAGGTGATAGCCCTGCCAGGGGTAGGGCCGAAGATGGCGCACCTCCTCTTTCAGATCGTGGACCACCGCACCCTCGGGATCGCCGTTGACACGCACGTGCATCGCCTCTCGCAGCGCCTTGGCTGGGTGCCGAAGACGGTGAAGACGCCAGAGGACACGCGCAAGGCGCTGGAGGCGTGGCTGCCGCAAGATCTGTGGGCTGACGTGAACTTCAACCTCGTCACACTTGGGCAGAACGTGTGCACCGCGCGGAGGCCCAAGTGCGACAAGTGCGTTGTGAAGGACTTCTGCCCTTCCAGCACAGCGACTCGGGGTAAGTGAGAGACACTTGCGGTCCTTGAGTGGGTTCTCTTCTGCGTGTCTTTCGCATATACGCCGCCCTGGGTGGTTGCGCCGCTCTTCCCTGCTTCTGTGACGCCCATCCGTGCGCAGAGGATGGCGAGGGGTGGGGTAGGAGGGGGGAGGCGCGGTCTCACTCTTATTGCCCTTATGGAACGGTGCTCCTGCTGATGTTCAAGTTCTGAATTGTGTGTCCAGCTCCGGCGCTGCCCGTACTCCTCACAAAACAAAAGGAAAGCACCACGACCAGCGAGCCTGGGAAACGGCAATCAAAACGCGCCGTGCAGCGCTCGGGAGCGCCACGGCTTCTGGCCATGCCACCGCTACTGTACGTGCGCTGAGGAAAGCAGTACGTAGAGGCGAGCGACGAGGGGAACGAGAGCGCGCCACCGTTCTAGCCCACTCAGTTTTCTCCCGTTGCTCTGTCTTCCACGGCTGGTGACTCGCGCTTACCGCGACCGCTTCCGGTTTTCGCTCTGCCGCAACGCTCGGTGCCGCTGCTCTCACTATCTGGCCTTCACTGATCTCAAACTTGCCTCACTCCAGGACTCTGCCACGCAAGCGAAACAAAGAGGCGCGCGCGGCACACGATGAGTAAGCGGCCCTTTGCCCCGCCGTCCAACTGGCGGCAGCTTTTCGCACGGCTGGAGGAGTACCGAGCACACCTGCCGGCTCCAGTTGATACGATGGGGTGCCACCGGCTGCGGGACGAGAACGCACCCAAAGAGGTGCAGCGCTTTCACACACTCGTTGCATTAATGCTCAGCGCGCAGACGAAGGACGTGGTCACTGCCGCCGCCATGGACGTGCTCATCAAGCGCGGACTCACGGCGCAGTCGGTGCACGGCATGAGCGAAGCGGACTTGGACAAGCTCATCTGCAAGGTGGGCTTCCACAACACCAAGGCGAAACACATCAAGCAGGTCGCCGCGATTCTGCTGAAGGAGTACGACGGCAAAGTGCCTCGCGAGTATGCGGAAGTGATCGCATTGCCGGGCGTCGGCCCGAAAATGGCCAACCTCTTCTTTCAGGACGCCGATAGCCGGATTGTCGGCATCGGCGTGGACACGCACGTGCACCGCATCGCGCAAAGGTACAATTGGGTTCCAAGCACGGTCAAGACGCCAGAGGACACGCGCAAGGCGCTCGAGGCGTGGCTGCCGCGCGAGCACTGGGGAGCCATCAACGGTCTCATGGTCGGCCTCGGGCAAACTGTGTGTGCGCCGCTGTACCCGAAGTGTGGTGTCTGCGAGCTGAGGGACATCTGCCCGAACGCCTTCAAGGAGTCCACGCAGAAGCGTGCGCGATCGAAGTCGCCGCCGGGGTCGACGCCGGAAGAGTTGTCGTCGCGGAAGCGAAAGCCGAAGTAGGGTTGCACTTGTCCACGTTGAATCCGTTGCTGCTATCCCGTCCTCAGCGCCAAGTCGCCGCGCTGCGTTTCGGCCTCGCAGCACTTGCTCTGAACGGAGTGGTAGGGCTCGGTGCGAGCAGCTCCGCGGCTGAGCGATGCTTGAGTGACATCTTCTTATTTCCTTAGCTGTGCGGCGCTTCACGCCGTCTGGGAGACGTCACCGTCTCTCTCTCTCTCTGTGGGTGGGTCTATTCGTCTCCGTCACACAAAGGGGAGCAAAGTGATCATTGTGGGCGTGTGCGGCGAAAGCGACCACGGGCGCTGTCTCGATAGGAACTTTGGACACGCACGGTTGCGGCTCCGCGTCCGACTTTAGCTGCAACACGGATGGTACCTCGGGCCATAGCCTTCCCTCACGTCTCTGATGCCCTAGCCCCTATTTGCAACGCTCCTTGCCCGCTCCCTCGGTCTCGCCACGTTTCCACACACACTGCGCGTTCTCGCCGTGCATTCCCCACGCATCACCTCTCTCGCTACCTTCCTCTGACGCGCCGTACAGATAACCGCAAAGCTCCCAGACCCTCAACCCACCAGCCCTCTTTCCCCCCACCCAACCGTGCGTTTGCCTCTTCTGTTTCGCCGCCCGTGCTGCCCATTTTTTTTATCAACAACCACCAACACAAAGAAGCGCGGCTGAATCGAAGTAAACGACACACTCGTACACAAGCACCGCCACCCGTCACCGCTCTTTTTCCGCCCTTCAGCTATGTCGTACCCGTCGCCCTTCAGCCGCAATGTGTACATTGCCAGCCTGCCCGAGGACTACACGGAGAAGGATCTGCTCGACCTTTTCTCCCCCTTTGGCCGCGTCATCTCGTGCACGGTCAAGTACGACAAGGAGACGGGGCTGTGCAAGGGGTACGGCTTTGTCCTGTTCGAGAACGAACAGGACGCACTGAACGCCGTGATTGCTCTCCAGGGCCACTCGATCCGGAACACGCGTGTTCAGGTGCGGCTGGCTCGCCCGGAGGCGTCGGCGAAGAAGATGTACCCGGCCATGATGCAGCAGCAGCTGATGAGTGCGTGCATGCCGTATCAGCCGGTGTACGTCATGTACGTGCCGTCGCCGTTCTACGGCCAGCAGTCGGCGGTGCAGGGTTGAGGGACGAGAGCCGAGTAGGCGTCGATCACGGGTCTGCCTCCACGTGAGAGGCAGGCGTTGTCTGGGTGAAACAATGTCATGAAGCGACAGTTTCACGCGGCGCCGACAGCGTAGGCGACGTCCTTCTTTTCTCTTGCTTTCGCCTGGGCGCAACTGCGCAGGGCTACCGTTCGCGGTTCTATTGTTGTGAGGCGCCACCGCATGCGGTGCGTCTCTGGTCTCTCCCCACTTCCCCCGCCCCTTTCCGTTCAACTGACCTTAGTGAATTTAGATTTTGTTCTCCAACTCCCGCCAACTACTTCCCCGCCACTTCACCATCTCCCCGGCCTCGTTATTTCGCACCTTCCCTTTTTCTCCCGTAGGATGTTGCGTTGCGTTTTTTCTTTTGTCACGTGGTTCTTTTTTCTCGTACTTTCCAGAGTGATTCCACGTCCCTTTCTGTTTTTTTTTTCTTCAATGCTGACAAATTCAAATGGCCGTTTCCTGTTCTCTTTTTCCTTGTTTGTGCTGCCTTCACGGCTCGCTTCTTCCACGTCTCTCCTCGCACGACAACTCAAGGTGTCCAAACACAAAAGAAGATGGAAGATCTGGCAGCCTGGTCGAGCGCATCCGTTTCAGGGCCGCTGTCTAGCTCCGTTGCCGCGCAGCCTTCGACTTCGACTTTCGGTTGGCATGGGCGGCGTGGCGGCCCTGGCGACTAGCACAGGATGAGGCAGGTGCGCCGCTCGCGCGGCGTCAGGAGGCGAGTGCACAGTCACGGCTCATTACAGAGGCGGGAAAGAGCTTGCGGAGGAAAAAAAGTGCTGGTGAAAGCGGCGGCCAAGATTGAGAAAAAAAAAACAGGGTCGATGCAATATGCGTCATGCGAGCGCGAGCGGGATGAGCGGGGCGAGGTAAAACAAAAAAGGAGGGACCAGCGCCAGCGTATACCACACTGATCCCTCCCCTCGCCAACTCTCTCTCGCCAGTGCTGCGCCCTGGTCGTGTCGTTGCTCCCATGTGCCTACCCACCTTGCCCAGCCTCTCGGTCGGTCTCGTGTACCACCAGCCTCCTGTTGAAGTTGCCGTGTTCGTTGGACTGCCTCGCGGCCTCAACAACAAAAAACAGAAAAACAAAAAGAGAAAGACAAAGAGCTCAGAGTTTTACCCCAACCGAAACAACACTGAGGACAAATTTGACAAGAGCCGAGTCGATCGAGCCCGAGGTCCCTCTCCGAAACACAAAGAAAAACAAAAACGAAAAAATCGTGACGAGGATAGTACTTCTGCTCGTTCGCAAGTGTCAGGTGCTGCATTTGCTTGTTCTCCTGTTTCTCTGGTGACGGCTTACACCGGAATCGAGACAAGAAAAAAAGAACGCGACAAGGTATCAGGCGCACGCGCACACGTGGCGCACACGCCGGCTTCTGTACGCTTAGTTGAGCAGTCGTGAACACGCGAAGCAGGTACATCTCCACCCACACAAAGTAACAAAAATGGACAAACAACTGTGAGGGGATTCGAGGGCTCGTGATCGCATCTCGTGTTTCTTTTTTTTTTTTCTCCTTCTATTTCAGCCTCTCGAAGTAGACGCGATCGGACAAAAAGAACACAAGAAAAAGCTGACAAGATACTCGAGGGCGTCGTATTGCCCCCCCCCCCTCCGGCTCACCAATGCTACCGCTACTGACACGGTCGATGTGTGCCTCATCGATCGTAGGTTGTGGTCGTTGCGGAGCGTAAGTGAAGTCTTCTATACCCCTCCCCCCTTATGCTGCGGTGTCAGCGGCGGCGTTCATGCCGTTGAGCATCGGCATGACGAAGCTGAGAAAGTAATGAGCGCGTCTATGGCCGCGCTCTCTTCTGCCTTGCGGCACGGCGTGCCTCGGGCACATACACTGGCGGCTCCGAGTTGCTGCGGAACGCTTGCAACACTCTTTCTCCCTCTCTCCCCTTTCCTGCTACCAGCCTCACCATACATTAGCGGCTCACCCACTGCGCTGCTTTGCGGCGCGTGTCTCGCGGCTTGCAGCGTCGTGCATTTTACTAGTCCCGACACCGGCCCACAACCCGCCACACGAACAGCCGGGTGCAGCGTCATGGGGCCAAACCGTCAGCGCAAGCCTCCGAGCGCGGCTCGCGGTGGTCGGGGCGGCCGTGGGCGTGGTCGAGGCCCCGCTGCGGCTGCGGCTGCCCCGGCAAAGCCTGCCCCGTCGATGATCACGAGCGCGGGCAGGGACCTCATCATCGACGTTCTGCATCACGCCGCAAGCGGCGGGGCTGTGCCGGTGCCGGAGAAGCACTTCGACGCGAAAATTGGTGCACGCGTCACGTTCCAGCGAAACTCACCGCTGACGCCGTCGGAGATTCTGCAGCGCCTCTACGAGGGCCTCGGCTTCCCGCGCGACCTCGTGACACAGTACCTCACTGACCTCGCGCAAGCTGCAGAGGTGCCCGGGTTCACCGACGTGACGGAGCTGCTTGACGAGGCCGGAGCGTTCCAGCCATTTCTGGTGCGCAGCTGCTTCGAGCTGTTCAACTGCATGACGTGGTTCTCGCGCGAGGACGACGACGAGAAAGTGAGCCCTGAGGAGGGCGATGCCATACTCGAGGAGGAGGTGGCCACCATCGAGGGGCTGTTCAGCGACAGCTTTCTCGGCCGAAAGCACTTCGACGACGACGACACCGAGGACCGCGAGCTGTTCTTCGGCTTTCGCACCAGCGACGACCGGCAGCTGCTTGTCGTCATTCGATTTCCCGACTACTACCCCTCTGACACACCGTCCATCTTTGTGCAGCCGTTGCGCAGCGGTACCGGCGAGGCGCTACCAAGACTGGCTGTCGCTCCGTCGTGCACCAAGGACATTTCGGCTGTCGATCGGCGGGCCATCATGGACGCCGCGGTGCAGGCTATTAACGGCTTTGTGGGGACAGGGTGCCTGATGGCGCTCGTCTCTGCCGTCCACGGCGCCGTCTCGTCGATGGAGCAGGGTGGCGCAGCCACCCCGTCGCCGCCCCCAGACCGTGACGCGATCGCAAAGGAACGGACGGCGGCGCAGCAACAGCGCAAAGCGTTCCTCGGAGCCCTGACTGGGAAGCCGACCGGCACCCGTGGCGGCAAACAAGGCGACGAGGACGAGGATGAGGACCGCTTCATTCAGGTTGCTATGCCGGAGCGGGTAGAGCTGGCTACCGTGGACGCGGCCAGCGTCCAGCACGACACAGTGCGGCGCGAGTTCTTGGCGTCCGACTCGGCCGCCGACGCGACGCTCAAGTCAGCGTGGGAGAAGCTAAAGACGGTGGGCTCGCTGCGTAAGTCGCGCGAGGGGCTGCCGGCGCACAAGGTGCGGGAGACCCTGCGCGCCGCCCTGCAGCGGCACAACGTCGTTGTGATTGGCGGCGAGACCGGTAGCGGGAAAACGACGCAGATTCCGCAGTTTCTGTACGAGTTCATGTGCGAGGAGGGCCGAGGCAGCGCGGCCAACATCGTCTGCACACAGCCGCGCCGTCTTGCCGCCACGTCTGTGGCGCTGCGCGTCGCGGAGGAGCGCGACGAGGCGGTTGGCGGCACTGTCGGCTACTCCATCCGCCTCGAAAACTGCGTGTCCAAGAAGACGCAGATCACGTACTGCACGACCGGTATCGTGCTGCGGCGGCTTCAGACGGACAAGTTTCTTGGACGCGTCAGCCACGTCGTCGTCGATGAGATTCACGAGCGCGGTGTGGACACGGACTTCCTTCTCATTCTGCTGCGCGACCTGGTGCGCCGGCGCACGGATCTGAAGGTTGTGCTGATGAGTGCGACAATGGACTCGGACCTCTTTGCGCGATACTTTGACAGCGCCCCGGTGATTTCCATCGCCGGCCGCACGTTCCCCGTGAAGGTGATGCACCTGGAGCAGATCATTCCCGAGGTGCGGTACACCCTCGAGGATGGCTCGCCGTTTGAGAAGATCAGCGGCGACAAGGCGACGCGGCGGCGGAACACTCGCAAGAACGTGCTGAATCTGGACCTCGAGGACGTCGAGGAGGACGCGGAGCGGGAGAAGGAGCAGCAGAAGCTGGCGCGCGTGGTGAGTGCCTCGCCAAAGACGCTGGACATACTGGCCCGGATGAATTACGACGTGATCAACTACGAGCTGATTGAGTACATTGTCGAGTACATTGACGCAGAGCTGCGCTCGCCTGGGGCGGTGCTCGTGTTTCTGCCCGGCATGGCGGAGATCCAGCGGTGCATGGAGCAGCTCAAGCTCAACCCGCGCCTCGCCAAGGCGTGCCTCTTCTACAACCTGCACAGCTCCCTCGGCTCGTCGGAGCAGCAGGGGGTGTTCCGGCGGCCGCCGCCGGGGAAGCGCAAGGTGATTCTCGGCACCAACATCATGGAAACCTCCATCACAATCGACGACGCCGTCTACGTCATCGACACCGGCAAGGCCAAGGAGAACCGCTACAACGCGCGCAAAAGCCTGTCCGAGTTGGTCACGGTGAACATCTCGAAAGCGAACTGCCGCCAGCGTCAAGGCCGTGCCGGCCGTGTGCAGGAGGGCTTTTGCTTTCGCCTCTTCACCGAGGCGCAGTTTGAGATGTTCGAGGACCATCAGCTGTGTGAGATGCACCGCGTCCCTCTGGAGAGCCTGATCCTGCAAATCTACGCCCTGCACCTCGGCGACGAGGTCGAGTACCTGCAGAAGGCGCTCACCCCGCCAGAGGAGCGTGCGATCCACAGCAGCGTCAAGGTGCTCACCACGCTTGGCGCCCTGACAGCAGAGAAGCGCCTCACGTCGCTCGGCCAGCACCTCGCGAACCTTCCGCTGGACGTCCGGGTGGGCAAGATGATCATCCACGGTGCACTTCTGCAGTGCGTCGATCCGGTGCTCACCATGGCAGCCTGCCTCGCCAGCCGCTCGCCCTTCATCGCGTCGATCGACTTTCGGACCGAGGTGGAGAACATGCGCCGCGCCTTCGCCGGCGAGACACTGTCTGACCAGCTCTCCTCGTGGTTCGCGTACAACAAGTGGGCCTCGACGCTGCAGCAAAAGGGCGCCGCTGCGGCGCGCAAAGTGTGCGAGGACTACTACCTGTCGCCACCCACCTTGCAGCAGATCCAGTCGACGAAGCGGCAGTACGAGCGGTACCTCTACGAGGCCGGCTTTCTCGACAACGCGCCACGGGGGCACACGTCGATCAACAAGTTCATTTTTCCGGCCTTCACGACGCTCGACGACCGCGTCTTCGAGGCGGGCGGGCAGCACTTCAACGACAACTCCGTCAGCACGCGCTGCATCCTGGCGTGCCTCGTGGCTGGTCTTTACCCAAATGTTGCACAGATGCGCGTGCCGCGCGGGGGCCGCGGTGGGGGTGCTGGCCAAGGCTACGGCGGGCGCCCCGCGGTGAGGTTTGTGACATTTGACGGCTCCGAGTGTCTCGTGCACCCGTCAAGTGTGGCCGGCAAAGAAACGACGTTCACGTCACCGCTGGTCGTGTACGTGGACAAGGTGAAGACGTCCGCGACGTTCCTGCGCGAGGTGTCTGTCGTCGCCGCGCTGCACGTCATTCTGTTCGGCAGCGGCAACCTCGAGTACCTCGCCAGGTATGAGGAGCTCTGCGTCGATGAGGTGACGGCGTTCAAGTGCCGCCAGGACGACGCGACGCTGCTCACGCACCTCAAGACGCAGCTCGACTCTGCGTTGACGCAGAAGATCAACGACCCGTCCAAGTCGTGGGAGTCGATCAGCAGCGTGGTCGTGCGTGCCATCGTGAAGCTCCTCAAGGAGGACGGTGGCAGGGCAGGCGGCCTCGCCATTGTCGATCGCCGCCAGCCGCGCGCGCCGCTGACGGAGTCGCTCGTGCCAGAGGCGGCGGCGGTCGCAAAGCCGGCTGTGCCCGACGACCAGCCGTTCAAGACTAACAAGTCGTGCTTTCTGTGCGGCGAGGCAGGGCACGTTTCACGGTACTGCCCGCACAGCAACTCGAAGAGCAAGGGCGGGCCGCCGGTGCGCTGCTTCATCTGCGGACAGTGGCACTTTCCGCAGGACTGCGTGCTGGTGAAGCCGCTCAAGCGGGCGTGATGTCTCGCCTCGGCAAACAGCATCCGGGGCAAGCGCGCTTGAGCTCCTGCCGTGGCTGGGCGCCTGCTCGTCCGCGCTACGGCTAATGCGCTGGCGTTCGCAGCGCCATCGGTGTGCTTGTGGGCTCGGGTGTCTGTGTGTGTGTGTGTATGTGCGCATGCACGTTGCTTGACGCCCCCCTCCTCTGCTTCTCTTCTCGTTTTGAATCGGCGCCGCTGCCGATCTTGGGCCTGTGCACAGCCTCCGCACCGCGTGCGCAGGGACAGCCATTTCGAGTCCTTCCTGCACGGAACGAGTGGAAGGCGATTTCGTGGTGCGGTGCGAGTAATACCTCCCCCCTCCTTTCTCCCGCCTGCCACTTCGGAATGGCTGTAAAGATAAAAAAAAAGGTCGAAAGAGGGTTCGTACGGTACACTGAGCGATGGGGGCAGACTAAGGAGGCGGCGTTGTTGAGGGCGAAGGAGGCGGTGGCGGAACGAAAGGGAGTTGAGTCCAGTCGCAGCGCGACCCCTCCCTCCTCCCCACTACCCCAGGTGACGACGCCAGTGTCGTCGAGAAAAAGAAAGACAGTGAGCCTGCCTGTGCGCCGCTTTCGAGAAAGCGGCGTTATTCGCCATGCGCAGCCGTAGGTGCTGAAGACGGGCTTGCTCTCCTTCCCCTCTGCTGCCTCGTCTTTGGCGTGGTTGGTTCTTTCCATGCGGCCGTGCCACGGCTGGAGGTTTTTCGCAGCGCACCAAAGGCGGAAGCGCGGCTGTGCAACAAGGCGTTTGCATTCGGCTTCCTCAGTGCTGCCCTCATGATGTCATCCTTTTTCTCTCTCACTTCCCCGTCGCATTTTCGCTGCCTCACCACCGCGGTGGTTCTTCTGCTGCACCAATCACGTCCCGCGCCCATTCCACCAACCTTGACGGCCCATCTTGCCGGTTTCGCTGTCCCGCCGGACTGCCACTCTGTAGACTGTATGTGTCCCAAATCCTCTGTGTAAGCACGTTCACATTCCCACTCTCTTTTCCTATTAGGTAGTTTTCTTTGCCCCTCATCGACGTCCAAGCTCAACGACTGTCAAACGTCTCCGCGTGCTAGACCCCATCAAGCTCGCCCGCGTCCTGCCGCAGAAACGTTTTGGCTAGCGCCCCTTCCCCTTTGTTGTCGACTTCGGCCCCTCTCCCAGACTAACCCCCCTGTCGTTACCCACTTCTTTCACTTCCATCCCTCGTCGATTGAACGTAACAGCTCGGCGTTAGTGAGTTCTGTCTTCGTGAAGTCCTCACCTCTCGTCGCTGCCTCTGTTACTGGCGACCGCCCCGCAGATTGCTCTGACCTGTCTCGCCTCTCTCCGTCGATTCGTTTCCACGTACCACCCGTGTCCACCCACGTACCCCCGCTCTTGCCCTCTTTTCCCCGTCACTTTCAGTTTCCTTTGCGCCCTTGTTTGCGTCAGATTTCTACGCTCCGCCTTCCCTCGTTTTGTGCTACCCCCTTTTGATTGACTTGTGTTTCTCTCACTTCTCCACCATCGATACGCTACCTACCCACACCCACCCACACGCACACACAAACACAGCGATACCGCAGGACTCCTGTGCCCCTTCCCTTTTCCCCTTTCACGCCCGCTGCCTTCCTTTTTTTTTTTTCTGCGCCCGGCCGCCAACTTGTCTTGCCTTTTTCTTCGCGCTTCTCCCCTGCTCTTGCTGTTTTTACGTTTCTCGTATTGGTTGTGCTCCTGTGATACACATCTCCTTCTGTCAAAAAATATATACCTCGTACTTCCTCCGCACGTTTGCTGAAAGCCGTTTTTTGTTTCACTTCTTCCCCCCTCGCCCTTTTCCGCCCCCCTCCCTCCCTCTCGCCCCGCTCCGGTTATTCGCATTCGCACGGTGAAGCCCACGCTGTCCATGATGCATCTGCAGTCCGCCGCTCAGTCGCTCAACGACGACACGCTGAAGCAGAGCCGCAACGTGTACGTTGCCAGTCTTCCCCTGAGCTTCGACGATCAGCAGCTCCAGGACCTGTTCTCGCCTTACGGGCGCATTGTCTCGGGCCGCATCATGCGCGCGAAGAAGTCGCACGCCTCGAAAGGCTACGGCTTCGTCATGTTCCGCGAGGTGAGCAGCGCTGAGAAGGCGATTGAGGGACTGCACGGCCGCGTCATCGGTGGCTCGCGCATCCAGGTGCGCCGCGCCAACGCGGATGCCTCGATGACTTTCAGCAAGGTGTCGCACTCTTCCACAGGGTCTCTCAGCACACCATCGACGCAGAACAACAGTACCACGTCGGTCATGCAGTACACGCTGCCAGCGCCTGCGGCCCAGCAGGTCGTGTACGCAGCAGCGCTTCCTCAGACGCCGCCAGGGATGTACTCGACCCAGCCGTCGACCGGCTCCTACCCCACACAGCCATCGCCTGCCTCATACGCGATTTTGTCGCCGTCGTCCTATCAAAGCCAGAGCACGACCGCGATGGCTATCAACTCCGGCTACGGCACCATCATGAACTCACAGCTCCTGCAGACCCCGCCGCACAACGTGGGGGTCCCGTTCATATCGTCCATGACGCCCCACGCCGTGCACGCCTCGGTCATGCAGCACGCGCCGCCGCCGTCACAGCAGCAGCAGCAGCAGCAGCAGCAGCCGGTCTACGTTGTTCTGCTTCCGAACGGGCAACACATTATCCAGCCAAACCAGTTTGCAATGTAGCGACGGCATCGCCGTACGTTGCGCTGTGGTGCTGCCTGACAGCTACACTGAAGTGTTGCGCTCGCGTGTTTGTTTGTTCGTTTGTGGCTAATGTGCAGAGCCGATAGCACGCGCCTGCGGCGGGAGGCCAAGGGCAGAGGCCGGTTGCAACAACCACCACCTCGATGCACGCCGGAGCAGGCTAGGAGGCGGGGCTGCCGGCATTTATTCACCTGAAACAAAATAGGGAAGCAACGGCGCGTGTTGTCGTTCGCCTCTTTTTTCATTTGGCGCTCGGAGGGGCTTCGCACATGGTTTGGCATGCTGCACAAAGCTTGCTTGTGTGCCTCTCCGCTTCCGAAGCAACACCGCGAGGCTCTGTGTCGTTGGTCGTCCATTGGCGACGCGATTGGTGCGCACACATGGAGGCCCCCTATTATACACCAACTGCCTGCGCACCCGCGCTTCTCCTCGGTAGTGACTGAAACTGGAGGAAATCTACCACACCACTCCGAGTAAACCAAAAAGACACGATATGGCGTCGTCGGCTTGCAATCGATGCGCAGGTCTTTTCCTATTGCTTTCCTTGTTTTATTTTTCCGTTGCGGATGTCCAGTCTCCGACTCCACCCTTGGGGTCTTGTACGCTTCATATCAGAGCAGCGCGCGCCGGAACTGCGTGCTTGCTCCCCTTGCTCGTTTCTGCCCCTCCTCTCCCCTCCCCCCTTCCTCGACACGGGCGTTCGGTCAGTCGGTTTCCCGCGAAAATGCCTGCATATATGTGTGTCGCTGCGTGTCAACCGTGCTTCACCTTGCTTTCCTCTGCCTCACACCCGCTACGCAGAAAGCCGCCCGCTTTCTTTTCCTTTTCTCCCTCCGCCGCGCAGTAGTCCAGCCGTCGCCCCCCTACCCCCCTCCGCAAGTTTGCGCAGTGGCAGTTCCTTTTTTTGCGAGCGTAGCGGGTGGTAACAAGTTGAGTGGAACTGGAGGGCGAAGCTGCAGAGACGCGTTGACATGGGCAAGGGGGCTCTAGGGAGTCGGAAACGGCGGCAAAGGAAGGGCTGGTGACGAGGTCAGGGAGGACGACGGGATAGAGCTCTCGTTTCCACTTTTCCTCGTCGTGGTGTTTGTGAACCTGCTCCTTGCGCCTGCCGCTTCTTACCCCGCTAAAACGAGCGACGCCGGCGGACGGCGCTTGGTGCGTGCGAGTCGCCACGCCCGCCGACTGGACCCCGTCTGCAATGGTTTTTGGGGCAGGAGTTCGTGCTGAGCGTGTGCATACCCACTCAAATCACTCGGCTGCGCCTCTGCCTCGTCGCTCCACCGATTGCGAGGCGATTGCGGGGTGGCGTCATGCCTGCGTGTGGAGCTAAAGGAGGAGCGGAGCGGACAGAGAGACGTGTTTTGGCTGCTTGACGCACTCGACCGCCATATAAAGTCGCTGGTGGTGCAGGCCAGGCGCCCAGGGTCGCCTTGCAAGTCCGCGAATTAATACTCAGGAAGGTGAAGGTCGTAGGCCAGCAGCTATACCGATGACAGGGTCGGATGTGCGAGTTGCGAGCACGGCATTGTCTGGTGCGCCACTCCCTCTCTCACATTCCGACTCTGAGCAATACCCCGTTCTATTTGTCGCTTCATTGCCTTCGCCTCTCATTTTTCTTCTACCAGGGTGCATGTGTGTGTGTGTGTGTGTGTCGGTGTATTTGCGTCCGCGCTCTTCTTTGCCTAGTTACATATAGCTTCCCGTTTTTCTACGTTGTGTGCACTCCTCCATGCCTTGCTCGCCACTCTGGAGTGCGCGGCTGTGCTCACTTGTCCTTCTTTTCTGCCGCGTCCAGTCTCAGGACACTGCCGTCTCGGTAGCGACTCATCATCGCATTTCTCGTTTCCCCTCTCCCGGTTTTGCTTCTCTTGTTTTTTTCTTCTTCCCTCTCTTCACCACCGCTTTTACCCAGGTCGTCGCCCGCTAGTTGTGTACCTTGCTAGAGTTTTCACGGTTCTCTCTTCCCGCGCCTTCGCCTTTTTCAAATGCCACTTGTCCCCAATAAAGGGCAACAGCCAAGGCGACGGCGCATCTGCCACGGTGATGCAGACGATTCCAGGCGACGCGGCTGCCTGCGGCTTCAGGAGGGCGGGTGTGCAGCTTAACCGACGTGCCCACCCTTCAGGCCGCTGTCGCAGCTGGGCAGTTGGCAGTGGACATCGCATCTGAGGCAAGGCGCCTCTAACACTGAAAGAAAAAAAGAAGTCAAATCAACGTCGCAAGGATCAAGCGCGACAAACGCTTTTGTGAACATGCGCTTTTCCCTTCTTCTGCCCGCTTCATGTGTGACAGGCGTGCGCGGGTCTGCTCTGGTCAGCCCGTCGCACCCTTTTCCGCTCTTTTTTCTTGCGCCCTTGTTCTTCTTTGTCCTCAGCGAGTCTCCCACCCACTCCGACCTTCCTCCTGTTCATACGTTTGTGTCCCCTCGCCTCGTCTCTTTCCACTTCCCCTGCACACCTCGCAATACCATCGCTTCGTCCTTTTCTTTTGCTTGCCGGACCCCCCTCCCCCTCCTCCTCGACGTGAGTTTGTGCGTGTTCCTTTCTTTCCTCGCCGTTGTCTCCTCGCTTCTTTTTGCCCTTTTTGTGTTCGTCTGTGTAAGCGACGGTGTGCTCTTTACGACGTGTGCGTGTGTTTGCTTCGATGACGGCACCAGCTGGTTGTGTCCGGCACACCAACCGCGTCTTTCCCTCATCTCTGTTCAACGCCTCTGTTCCTCGTAAAACCACGCCCTTTCCGTTGCCTACGTTTCGTTTTCTTTCACTCTCTCGAAATACTTGACACCAAAATGCGAGTCTGAGGAGTTTTGCCTCCATCGGCTGCTGGCGGAGTGGGATGGCGGCGGTGTGGGCGAGCCGCGCTTTGTAGTGCCCAGACGCACCCTGTAGACGCCGTCGCCATCCTCCGTGCGGTTCCGGTGCTTTTGCGCCCCCCCAGACCTCAGTGGCGGAGGGTACAACTCCTCGCTCAGACCGTCGCAACGACAAGCGTGCTGGCGCCGTTTCAGTTATTTCTCTCTCTGACACACACAGACACACACAGGCAAAGCAGTCACGCACCATGCACCGACACAAGCTGACATGCACGCCTGTCAGCGCGTCTCCTCTAACTTTGCGGAATTATGAGGCCGTAACAGGATCGTGTGACTTCTACTCAACCCCACCTCTGCCGTCTCAGCGGCTCGCGGCGGGAGATGAGCTCTTCACCTCTGTGCACAGCTCATTGTTTTCATCGTTGTCACTTGCGACCCGCTTCCCACCTGTCCTCCCTATTTTCAATCCCGTGTTGCTTCCTTCACGCTTCTCCCTGTCTCCCAGGATTCTCGACCAAAGGGGGCGAGAGACCGTAGCGCACGCGCAACGTCAAGGTACCTCTTGCATCGCCGTGGCATGAAATCGCAGAAGTTTCTCCTGTGAAAAAGGCGCGCAAGTACAGCTGTGACTATGATGAGCTTGTGTGTTTCGTGTCACGCGCCGCGCACGCGGAGGCACCGCTTTTGTCGTCCCCTTCTGTACTACATGTTTTTCTTCTCGAGTTGCGTGTCTCTTTTCACTTTTTCCAATTTCACTTTCGTCTGTCTCTCTCAGTGTGTGTGTGTGTGTGTGTGTGAGTGTTTCCGCGTGCCTTGTCCCCCTTTTTTAATTACTACTGCTTGTGTTGCTGTTCTTCTTTTTTTCTCCCTCCCCTTGTTTTGCCCAGTTGCGCATTTGGTCTTCATCTCTCCCGCTTGCGCGCATGACCTTCTTCTTCGATGTCAGTCGTGCAACCGGGGCTGCCCTTCTCGCTCCTTCCGTTTGCCTGTTCAGTCTTGCGCTTTTATGGTTTCTCCTCTTCCCGTTTTCTTTCCTGGCTCCTTTTGCTTCTCTTCGGTGCTTTTCCCACTGCGATGCGTGTTTCGTCTCTTTTCCACTGCCATGCACCGCCCGTGTACTTATCTTTCTGGGCACGCTAGTGCACCCGTCTCCGTGGCGTTTGTCCTGACCCCTTTTCTCGACATTCGTGTTCGCCGCACCTGCCCTTTAGCCCGTTGCCCATCTTTCCCTGTTTATCTCCTAGCCACGGGGAAGTGCGCCCTCAAGGACGCTTTCCAACTTCCCATCACATCGCCACGTGGTGTAGATCGTTCTTGGCTTACGCGTGCGTAGACCATGCTCATCGCTCAGCATCTGTTTCACTCGTTTTCTTTTTAATGCGTGCGCTGTGCAGCAGGCTCCTTTGGCTTGTTTCACTTCTTTTTTTGCAGCAGTGCCTCTTCCGCTCAGGCGGAGCGAGACCGGGACCAGCGCACGGGCGCACGGCACTCTCGCCTCTACTCCTTTCTCCCTTGCGTTCTCTTCCGCAGGACACGCGACTCATCGAGGCCCCTCGGAACGCGGGCTGAGTGAAGGGCCTGTACGGTGCACAAACCAGGCCGATGGCATCGCTTGGGCGCGCCACAGCGATGTCCTTGTGAACCCGAAGGTGTGCTGCTGTCCGAGAAAGGGAAGGACATATGGCGGCAACACAGCATACGTGCCAGTAGTGTGCGTGCATTGTGCGGCTCTGCGTTGTCGAGTGCGACAAGCGCGGTACAGTCTCTCCACCAATGACAGTGTTCTCGACCTCTGTCGCAGCAGGCATGCTCGAGCTTTGTGCCTGTAGAGTGAGCGGTAGAGAAAGAGTACGTGTGTTTGTGTGCGTTTAGCTATGTTGTGAGCGAGGCGCAGAGGTGAGCATGCCCTGCCGGTGTCTCTTCACAGCACTCCGAACCAGCTCACCGTTTAAATTTTTCTTTTTCCTTTGCTCCGAACAGAGTTCGACCGCCGGTAGAGGGGAGCAAAGTGCTAGCGAGCCATACTTACTACATGCTGCGCGTCTCATCCTCGCTCGTCGCTTTCCGATCCTCTCCCTCCCCGTCGCGTCACCGGACTGTGTCTGCCTTACTTTCTCCTTGTTTCGACTGACAAGCGCAAACATGCAAAGAAGATCCAGAGTCAAGTAGATATCAGGCTCGTTATGCTCCAAGGTCGTGCGCATAGCTGTGTGTGTGTGTGTGTGTGCGTGTGCTTGCTTGCGTGCGTGACCGCGGCGCCAGTGTCCCTGCACGACGCCCTGACATGAGGCCCGTGTGCGCTCTTTTCATCTCCTCTCCACTCGATTCTGGTTTTTACGATCTGTAACGTTAATCATCTCGGCAGTGTGGGTTTGCCAGCGCGTGAGTGGTCGGTGGTCCTATTCTTGCGGCCCTCCACCAAAAGAGAGGCATCGGAGGCGCGCCACGAGAGCGGGGGTCGGCAACCAGCATATATACACGCGGACTACCGCTTTTCCTCCTGCCACTGTTGCACCCGAGCGACTCCGCCGCTCACATGCGGCTGCAACAATGAAAATGCATGAAGGGGTGTCGGTAAACGGGCTGAGTGGAGTGACCGTTATCTGCCAATGCCTCCTCTGCGTTGCCCTTCCCCCCCTCCTCTGGCGACCAAAGCCGGGTTTCTGGCGTGCGCATGGATGGGCCCTTCGACACTGAGGTACGCTTGGTGTAGTCTCCGTTATTAGCTGCCGTCATCGCTATCGCCGCTTCTCCGTACCAGCGACTTTACCCAAGCGACAGACGTCGCCCTGTCGCTGCTATGATCTGGTCCCATGTTCTTCGCACCAGTACCACGCCAAGCGGGGTGCTGCTCGTTTTTTCACTTCTTTCTTCCCCGCTTCCCCCCCTCCCCCACCTTTTCCCGACCCTTTGACCTTTGCCGCGTGCTCCCTCCTTTCCGACTTCCTTTCCGCAAGCGTGCGCGTGTATTGCTCTGTGTTTCTTTTGGCGGCATTGGCGTTGTCGATGAACACTTTGGTTTCTGTTTTCCTGCGTGCCCCCGCACCGTTAGCTTCCGCGCATCTTTGCTTTCTCGCGTGTCTGCTTTCACCCCCCTCTCGCCCCGTCGGGTATCGCGGTATCCACCGACACCTTGCTTCGCCGCCCCCCTGTTGTCGCTCCCCCCACTTCCCTCCCCGCATCTCGTGCTTGTCGCTACCGCGGTCAACACGCCGTTCCCTAGAGGGCGATGCAGCGTCCCCTATCCCTCCCTCGTTTCTTTTTTTTTTTTTTAGGGAGTGACGGCGGCGGCAGGGGTGTCTCTCGCTGACTTGATTACCTCATTAGCGGCCTTGCTTCGTCGAAAGCGCCAGTGGCGTGTCTTCTACCTTCTCATTTCACGAGGCAGAGCTGAAGACCTGATGGCCCATCGCCGTCCCCTCTCGACACGAACGGGCGCAGACTTTTGATTTGCGTGCTGTCCACCAACTGAGGGCCCTGCCTCAAGTCACGGACTCCAGAAGATGCGCCTCTTGTGCAGTAGTGCAGTTTGGAGCGGAACGGCTTCACCGGTGTAGCCGCTGTCTTTCGAGCGACTTTGCCCTCTGTCCGTCTTCAGTGCCCCGTCCTCATTTCGAACAACCACGTCTTTGCAGTTTCGTGCGTTCATTTGTTCGTCGCCCCGGGCGAGACTCGAGACACTGTCGACGTGTGTGTGCGTGGGAGTGAGTGACCGTCGCCGACTGCTGCGCGACTGTGCCGCTGCTCAAGCTGTTTTGTCAATTAGGGCGGACGCCGCATGCGGGTTCGCGCGCGCCACCCACACTCCCATCACCTTCAGACCTCTTTGTGCTGCCTTTGTACCGTGCCCCGCTGTCACTAACACCCTTGTCCCCCTATCCTATTTTCCTCATCTCGGGTCGGCGGGCAGCGCGTGCTTCCCTGACAGCCCCTTTTTTGTTTTGTGTTTCTCGCTTCGCTTTTCTTGTCTCTTGCCGTCTCACACAAGCAAACAAATCCATGCAGCACTTCCCCCTTCCACGCTCCCCCTGTTTCATACGTGTGCGTCTTTTTTTTTCCCTGGTTTGTGTTTCATCATTGTCTTTTTCAGTTCACCTTGCTCAGCCTCTTCACCCACGGAATCATGAAGCGCAGTCGCAGTAGAGCACTTTTGCCACTCCGCGTAGCTTTCCTCGATTGTCCTCGACTACTGCGTGCCCTCACCCCCGCTGCGTGGTCCCTCTTTCCCACGGTCGCCCAAGGCCCGCCCTTGGCGTCAGCGTGCGTTTGGCGTCTAGATTTGCGGTGAAAGGGTTTTTGTGCTCTCTCCCTCTCTCCGTCTTTTCAGTTTTCTTCTCGCTTGGGCTCACGTGCCCCCACGTTTTGCCATTTTGATTGACCGCCTCGTCTTCTCGTGCTTCCTTTCACGTGTGTCTGTGTTCACTCTTGTCTAGTTTCGTTTACGACTTGCGCCAGTTCCCCCCTCTCTCTCGTCCCACACCTGTTTTGTTTTTCGGTTCTGGTCCCTCTCGTGTGTTGGTTGTTGAGTGCGCCCTTGCGGCCCCGTTGCATTTCTCACGCACGCGCGCGCAGCCACGCATGGGACCTCACTGCGGCCACCAGGTCAACGGCACTGGAGTCACGCTCTGCCTCCTCTGGCCCCCAACGCCCAGATCACCTTCTTTTCGTGTCTCCCTCCCAACTAGCACGGAGGGGGAGAGTTGAGGGCGGGGACCAGGTTTTCTTGCGACCCCTGCCAACACGCGCAACTGTCTTTTTTTTGTGTGTGCTCTTGTCGTTTTTGTGTTTGCTTGCTCCCGCTTGGCGCGTCGTCGTGTGTCGCCAGGCAGTAAGTCCTGTGCATTCGTGGCGCGAGCACCCCTTGCTCTCTCTTGCCCTCGTCCTTCTCCCCAACACCGCTCTCGTAGGCTCGCGCACGGTGCCGTACATCGCGACGGTCTCCATTGCACGGCGCACTTCCGCCCTCTCCGTCTCCGTGACCGGTTCGCTGCTTGTCTTTTCCCCGCATTTCTCACTCCCTCAGTTTTCCGAGCAGTCCGCTGCTTTTCTACTCACCAGATCGTGACCCGTTGTCGTCGTGTCGCCCTCCCCCCCCGAAAAAGAGACGCAAGCCTCCCAGTACAGAGTGGCGTGGTTCAACAGGGAACGAGACGCTGCAGACCCCGCGTTCACACGCCACGAGGCGTGTCTGCCCTCTGCAGGTCTGCGTGCGTTCTTGGCGCCGACCCCTTTCTGTGTGAGTGGCGTCGCGAGTGTCTCTGTCACGGGAGTTCGCCGGCGAGAGAGGGCCCAAGAGCTCGCTGACACGCAGATGGCCGGACGGGGCCCGACCTTCTGGAAATCATTTCAGCACCGGCCACGGAGGGTAGGGTGACTGCCAGGAAAAACAAAGCTCCCCCAAAATGGCACATGTTGTGAGAGCCGCCGCAAAGGCTGCGACGAACTCTTCTGACAGCCACACTTTCTAGTTTGTTACTGCGAGTTCATGCGGCGCTGCTGCCTCGTGTGCTGATCGCCTCTTTGTCTTCATCTTCTTGTCAATCCCGCCATGAACATCGTTTTCCGTCTTTGCTCTTTTCTCGCTCAGCCTCCTTTCGAACCCCCGCCGTTTTTCACATGCGGGGCAGGCATGGGAATCGAGTTCAACCTATCTTCCCTTTTTGCTCGCAACGCCAGTACGTTTGCGTCGGCGCCGTGCAGCTGCTGATGCATGTAAGGGTGAGGCACGCGCGATGCCGTGCTACCCTTGCGTGAGCGGCCGCCGAACTGCACGCGTTTGTGCGTGTGCAAGTGAGCGTGTGCGCGTGCCACTGCTCACTGTGGCATCACCAAAACAATATCGGGAAGTGAGGAATGTACACGCGCAGGTGCAGGGCAGCCCCCATACTCTACCACACACACGAGCCGCAGCGTAGATGACGTACGAAGAGACACTCCTTCTCCACCCCCAGGCACTCGTGTCCACTTTCGACGACACAGCGCCGCAACCGCCGCTGCCCTTCCCTCCGTGGCAGCCCCCCAACGCAGAACGACGACTCACGCGGTCGTCTCGGCGGTCACCAGAAAACTTGTTTTGTTTGTTGATGAGCCTCGTGTGCCACTTCCGCACCCTCACCGTTGACTCTCCTACAGGGGTGCAATGCGTGGCGGGCACGCAAGGGCAACGAGAGACATCTCCTCTCCCCCCGCCCCCTCTGTCCTTTACTTGTTCCCCACCGTGTTCCTTCGCCCGCCTCTCTGCGTGCATTTCTGTTTTTCTTCCGTTTTACCGTTCCACCTCCGCCTCCTCCTTTCCGTCCCTTTATTGGTTTCTGCGCTTCTTTTTTCTATTTTGCTTGTGCGCGTGTGTGGTCCGTGCCTCATCTCCGAGTCGCGACATCTCCTTCTTTCGTTTGCGCTTCTTTTCCTCCCCCGCCGGGGCCGCCCCGTGGCGCCCCCCCCCCCCGGCGGTCTCCCTTCATCCTCCTTCCCTGTTCCCCCCCTCTGTTGCCTTTTTCGTGTTCGCTTGAGCGTGTGTGCAGTATCATGGCTTGTGGTGAGCCGTGGCGTGGCCCCCTCTCCTCCCCCGCTGCCCCTTCTCGCGGCGTATCTTATTGGCAGCTTGTTGCCGCATTTAACACGGAAAGCAGCAAGCAACAGGGATTGTGCACGCACGGCGTGCGTACCTTCTCTCTTATTGTGTACTCATTTCCATCTCCCACCGCGCGCGCTTCCCCTGCCGTTCTTTTTTTTCCTTTCACCCCCCCCTTTCTTTCGCGTTCGTCTCGATACGAGTGCGTATCACGTGTGCGTGCGTCTATGCGTGCTCACCGGGCTTTGTCTGCGCCCGCCGCCTTCGGAGTAAGGCAGCCACACATGTAGTATCCCGCTCCAGCCATCTCCTGTCTTCCTTCTCGTGCACAACTCAACCGTTCTGCTTCCGACGTCTGGTCTCCCCCTCTTCCATCTCCCATACGATTCGCCGCCACCCGGTCGCGTGCCGCGCGAAGCTCCTCCCCCCTCCCCCTCCCACCGCACTCGCGCCGCGTGCGTGGTTGAGGCGCACCGTTTCACGCTCACGCTATTGCGCCGCGGCGTGGGTTGTTGCGTGTGCCGCGGATTCGACCTGTCGTGGTTGACCAGCACAGCGCCGTGGGGGCAGAGTCGAAGAGACGGGCATCAATGAGAAGGCCACGGTGGGGGTGGGGGTGGAGGAACTTACTGCAGCACCACCGCGCACCGCCGTCTCGGGAGCGCGTCGACGCACTCTGATCGTGCTAGCCGACGCCGTAGAGTCGGTAGCCGAGCTGGCCTCACCAGCCTCCTCCTTTCTCGAGTCGAGTGTGCGCGCCTGCGATGGTGCCGGTTGCAGACGATGTGGTGAATGGGCGGAGTCGGCGGGTAGCTGTGCTGTCGAGGTACGAGCCCGAGGCGCCCACTCCATTTCAACCACGTGCCACCATTGTAGGTGGTCTGGCATGCCTTCCGCCGTGGCGAGCCTCTTGGTGGGGGTCGTGCACGTTATGCAAAGGGTGGGGAAGGGTGGGAAGGGGGGCACTCATGTGGAGCGAGGACAGGGAGTGGTGCGGAATGCGGAAGGAGAACGAGGCGTGCCGCTACGGCAGCGGGCTGTGCCGTCGACCCGTCCCATGCCATCTGGCGGCACGTAACTCCTGCATGTGTGCGTTTATCCACTACACAGTCATCAGTCAGCGCTGGCACACCGCTCCAGCTGCTGTCCCCCCAGCGCAGCTTCTCTATTCCTATGCGAAGCACTCACGCATGTCCGCCAAAACGCCAAAACGATGAAAGCGGCAGTGCTCGCACGCGCGAGTGCGTACACACGTACACACACACACACACACAAACAAAACGGGAAAATGGAAAGAGACTGCGCGGAGGGTACGAAATGGCTGCTGGTGCGGCTGGCGGTTTGCAGAAAGGCGCCGCCACCGCACAACACGACAGGAGCGCGCGTGAGTGAAAACAACAAAACAGTCGTCCCCCTTCTCCCACCCCACGCGACGACCGTGGAGGAGAGGGGGAGGGGGTGGAGTTGAGCGGAGAGAGCGTACGTGTTTCTCTTTTTAGTCAATCGTACGTCTCTGTTTCGCTTCTCCACAAACTTACGTCCAGTGGCCCCAAGAAGCACCAAGACACACGCGTGTGTTGGCCTGTGTGTGCATGTGTGTAGTTGGTCGCTGGCGCCCGCCTCGGATGGCGTCGTGCATTTTGTTTCCTGCGTCGTCTTGTCCGCCCCATCTTTTGTAAAGTTAAAACAGCGAAGAGACGAACGAAGTGTCACTTGCAGCGGAGAAGAAGTACGGTCTGCGAAAGCAACAGCAGCAGAACTACGGTGCGTGTGTGGCGGGTGTGTTGAACGCGGAGAGCCAACGCGGTGTTTGCGGTTGTCGCGTGGCTGCGCACAGGGAGCGAACGGCGTGGGAGGGAGGGGAGAGGCGGGCGTCCTGAGGCAAGCGCAGTGGCGCTTTCAGCGTCAAGTCAAGCTGCGCGAAGCGGCTGTAGGCGCTAAAGCCGCGGCAGCGCCTCTGGGGCCGCCCTCACGCTGACGCGCAACACCTGTCTGGCGGCGCGTTCAGTGCCACTCCTTGTCCCCGTCCTCTCTTTCCTTCTCCGCATGCGCCGCGCTTGTCGCGATCTCCTGCAGCCCGCGCGCTTCACTCTGTCCCTCAGTTCTTCGCCGCTGCACTGCGGCTCTGGTTGCGAAGCCGCTTCCTGCTCTCCGGGCCGCGGGCATCGCTGCAAAGCTGCAGGCCGCGGGGGACACGAGGCTCCCTCAGCCCGCCACACCTTCCGCATTCCAACCTCCACGCCTTTCCTCTCATGCATGCGCCGGCAACGCGGCGGTGGCTTCGGTGGGTAGGCGTACGAGGGGAGGGGGGTTGACAGGGGTGGGTGGGGGGGGCGAATGGGCGCCGCCACCAACCGCGCGACGAGGTTCCACACCATGGAGAGGAGCTGGTCCCCAAAGGCTGAAGCGGGGGCGTGAGCAAACGCGGCGTGCGAGGGAGTCCGCCGCTCATCAGCACCACCGGCGGCACCGCTGTGTATTGTTACTGCGCTGGCCCACACAAGGGCGCTGCTTTCGCCCTTCTTTTCGTTCTGCTTTGACTCATTTTGTCGCCGTTTTCGTGTGTCAGCGGTGTGTGTTGAGGCTGTGGCGCAAACACCGACGACGTGTGCCTGCGCCCTTGTCAGCCCCCCTATTGTCACCATTAAAACCCGTGCCCTTGCTGGAAGCGCATCATCGCGACTCGATCGTTTCCATTTTGTAGAACTCAGCTGCAGGGCGGCAACACTGTCAAGAGAATACCCGCGGTCACAGAAGACCGCTAACAGCGCGCGACGCGACGCAGGTGCGAGCCGCAATGGTAGGTGCGGCTTCTTGCCTGCACTCCTTTCGGCTCCACGTAAGCGTCGGCTTGGGGGGCCTGCGGCACTCGCTGAATAGGCGCGTTCACGCACGAACGTGCCGTCACGAGCGTAGCATTCTCGAGTGTGCCTTGCGCCCCGATCCATTCCGCTTACAAGTCGCGGCGTGCTCACAGGCCGGCGAGCGCGAGTCACTGCGTGTGAGAGGAGGCGGCGCCAGCGCGAGGTTGGAGCGAGCACGCATTCGACTCGCCCAACACGGTGGTTCGCCACCCACGGCGCCTGCAGCTATACCTGCGTGTGTGCGTGATGTTGCGTGGTGCCTCCGCGCCGCGTCAACGCCGTCCCCTTTCCTCTCGTCACCTTCTCCCTCACTCCCCACTTCCTTGTATTCCACCTGCGCTGCTCATCTGTACTCGACCACGCACCGCGGCTCGACTCCGGCGTCGCGACGTCAACACCGCCGCGCTACTCAACAGATTTTCCATTGCCGCCCCCTCCCTGCGCTCACAGCTTCTCACTCCCTCTCTCTCTCGGCACCATCACAGCCCCCCTTCTCTACCCATCGCCGAGCCACCTCAGCAGTTCTCTGTCCCCTCACAGTCCACTTCGCGCTCTCTCTCTCTCTCGCCCGCCTCCCGTCCCTACTCCTTCCACACACCCGTCCTTGCTTCCCCGTTGCTGTGCTCCGTCACCGTGGCAACTCGTAGCACGTCACACACGAAGCCGTACACGGCGTGAAAGAGACCGAGAAGTCGAGCACGCTGACACCATCTGCTTCGCATTCGTTGTCGAGCCTCCCTTCGCCTGCACACCCGCAAGCGACGTTTTACCAGTGCCGCACGCAAGGGCCGCCTCCTCGCGCTCCCGCATCACCGCGTTGCTTGCCGCCTACGATCTCACCGACAGCGTTGCCGCTATTCAGTCACACGCACACCCACAAGCACACAGACACAGACACTCAAGACCTGTTGTGCTCTCCGCAATGACGCTGAACTTCGACATTCTCGCCGGCAGCAACGCCAGCTGGGGCGTCGACTTTCTGACCGCCGCGCCCGAGCACAGCCCCGTACCCGCTCTCTTTTCCCCGTTCGGCGTGACTGCGGGCACCGAGTCGGACTCGCTGATGCTCAGCCCTCCGCAGGCGCCGGGCCCGCGCGTCGTGTCGGGCACCTTCGCGGCCATCGCGCAGAACCCCTACTTCAACGACGGCGAGGAAAACGTGTCGCCGCTGAAGAACGACTCGCTCAACCCGACCGTGCTGGCGAGCGACCCGGCTGCACGGGCCTACGACAGCAACCTGTACGTCGCCTCGCTGCCGGAGTGGTTCACCGACGCCGACCTGCACGAGCTCTTCAAGCGCTTCGGTCCCATCGTCTCGGCTAAGGTGATGTGCCACAAGGGCACGCACCACTGCAAGGGGTACGGCTTTGTGCTGTTCCAGCGCTCCGATGATGCGGCTGTGGCGCGGTCCGAGATGATTGGCCATGTGGTGGGTGGCAACAAGATCCAGGTCCGGCGCGCCCGCTCCGCAGCCAGCGCTCCCCTCACGGAGGCGGTGCCGGCCATCACAAGCGCCTTTGGAGACTCAGCCCGCAGCACGCGCACGTCGTCGGCCAACGTGACGCCCATCAACTACGCCGCGCACCTCGTGCCGACGCAGCAGCCGCCCTTCCACCCGCTTTACCCCGCCACCGCCGGCCCAACCCCGGCCTACGTGCTGACGAGCAGCAGCGGTGCGGCGCCGAGTGTGGCGCACTCACAGCCCGCGATGTTCGTCGCCTTCCCGAACGGTGCGACGGCGATGCCAAGCAGTGCGGATGTGATGTACATGCTGCTGGCGGGACCCGCCCAGCAGATGCAGGCGTCGAGCGCCATCTACTAAGCCTGGCACGTAGGGGCAGCACGGGGTGTGGGGGCTGAGTCGCCCAGGCGCATGAGGCTGCGACGACTGCACCCCGCGTACGCGCTGAGGACCCCTCCGCAGCTCCGCGTGGGTCGTCTCCCTCGCTCACCTCTTCGCCAGCATCGACGCTCTCACGACGCGCTTACCTTCTGCCGTCGAGCACCGCATGAGCTACCAGAGCGGGTGCGCACGCCCTCCCCCCACTCCCAGTCTGTTCGCCTGTCTCACGGCTCTCGCGGTCCTTCTACGCACTCCCGCTCACGTTATATATCCGTCCCCTCCCCCCTCCCCTTCTCTTTTCCTCTCCTCCCCCCTCCCCCGTCACTTTCTGCTCCTTTGCTCGGCCCGTGTTGCTTCTCTTTTTTCGTGACACCACCTCCTTCCGCGTGCTTTTTTTCCCTCGGCGTTGTGCTCGATTGACTTGCTTCATATGTTGCGTTGTGTCCTCTCTCCCTCACCGCCGCCGCCGCCCGTCCCCCCGCCTTCCCTCTCTCTCTTGACTGTCTAGCTCTCTCTCTCTCACTCACTGTTTCACCCCGTTCTCACCCGTCCATTTGCTATACAATAAGCCCCCATGCCTTTGTACCTTCNAGCGTGTGCTCGGCTAGTCCACATGCGAAGGGAAAAGAGGGAATAAAAACAACAAACAAACACAAAAATGTGGTTTTTGGCACTCTCTTTCCATTTGCCTTTTGATGTGTCCCTTGACTCAGCGTGCGCTTCTCTTCCTCTGTGTGTGCTTCACTTTTTCAATTCACTTTGCGGTAGTCCCGAGTGCGCCTTTTGTCGCTCCTGCGTTCTTAAGTTCTCTTTTCCCCCGGCGTGGTCACGCGCAACAGCGTCGTTGCACTCTTCTCTGTCTGTCTGTCTGTGTCTCCTTCAGACTGCTTCCCTCTCCCTCGCTCGCTCCTCCCTTGTCCGTCGCACCGGGTGTGCTCGTTTCCTTCCCTTTCTGCGCCGACGGTTCACTGCTGTTACGGGTGTGTGCGTGTGTGGGTGTAGGGGAGTGCGTTTTCCCCTCTTCCGTTGCGCGATCTCACTTGTGGACTCTTCGCTTCGCCTTGGCTTTCACACCCGACCGCGGCCGCCTATGGAAAGGACTGCTGTTCCGGCGGTGCGCAACTTCTTCGCTTTTCCACGTTTTGTTTCCACTTGCCGGTGCACCGCTTGTGTGCACCCGTGCGTGCGCCGCGCTGTCTGCCTCTTCTCGCTTCAGCTCGCTGTTCTCTTCCCTTCCCTGGCCAGCTTTTTCCTTCTCCCTGCATACCCCGTCACCACTCCTCTCTCCACTCCTGGTGACTAGTTCATAGCAACCCCCTCCTTATACTCTGCCACCCACCCTCGTCCGCATCCTCCCGCCCGCGCCTCGCATTTTTGTACAGTCCCCCACGCAGACACAGCGCACCGTCCCGCCCTTCGGCTGCTTGATCTATAACCATGCTAACAGTGGCAAGCGGAGCACACGCGCGCCGGCCGGAATGCGTCAACGGTACGTACGAGAACCGCTTTTGCTCTCTTTTCCCTTTTTTGTTGGTTTTGTTTCGCGTTTGCGGCTGGGCTCACCGCCCTCCTGAGTGCTCCTTTGGCGCGTAGCCCCACGCCCCCCCTCCCCCCTGTGCCTTTTCCCTTCCTCCCTTCCCCTCTGCCATCTCTCCTCCCTCCTTAGCTTGAAAGACCTCCTTTTGCTTACGCGTCTCTTCTCAAATTCAACCATTTTCTTTTGCCCCCCCCCCTTTCCCCACCCACCCTCCCCTTCCCCCCTGTGTGTCGACGCCACTTTGTGTCCTCCCCCTGCGTCTCTCCCTCTTTACCCTACGTGCCCCCTCTTCCGCTCGATCGGCGCCGCGTAATGCGCGTCACAACCTTCTGTTGCCGACTTGCTTTTTGGTTTTCTTTCTCTGCGCGTACCTCCTCCTCGCTGTCTGCACAGCTGCCGCCCTCCTCTTCCTTCTCCTCTCTCGTTCGTGTGCGTGTGAGTGCATGTGTGTATTGCGCTGCGTCGTCGCTACCTCCTTCATATCCCTTGCATCGGTCGACAGTCACACACATGCACCCACGCGCACGTACACACACACACGCCAGCACACCATCAAAATACACAGAGATCACTATACGTGACGAGAGAGAGGCTTCGCAGGGCTGACGTCACGACGCTGTCTTCGAGTAAGCGGGGCGACACGACAAAAAAAAATGCGCCCGCTGTGACGTCATTGTCTGTCACGCTGTTCTTGAAAGCGGCATCACCACACACGTCCGGTCGTGACGCAGACTGTTGTGCGCTCTGCAGACCCATCAAGGATAGGGCTCATTCTGCATCTTGGTTTGTTCCACGTGCTACACACACACACACCATCAACTACGCACAAGCTGGTCAAGAGTTGTCAGACCTGCGCCTTACGGTGTGCGCTATTGGAGTACACGGAGAGTGCAACTCCCTTTTCCTCCATTTCCCGCACACCGTTGAGCTCGAATACCGGGGCGGGGGGGGGGCGCGTCTCGCCACACTTGCTCGTCCTCGCACTTTCGTTGTGCTCTCTTCGACCCGCCGCGTCGTGGCTGTCTGGGAGACTTGCCCAGCGAGGCTTGTCGCGGGTGCCGAGCGCGCCAGGCCTCGTTCTTTGTTTTTCATCTTGTGCGCTCGCATTCGCTGATTGCGAGGGTTGCATTCGGTGCGTGTGCGCCTGGCCACTGCTGCGACGGGGCGAGCGGCGTCCTCCTTCCTCCTTCGCCCCCTTCCGGAGCCCCCTCCCCCCCCCTCGCCTCTGCTCGTTGGTGCAACGATCCAGCGACTCTCTTTCGCTCTCCTCGCTTCACGTGCAAACGCCGCGATTGGCGACGGAGGGGTTCAGATCGAAGGGACTCGGTGAAGGGCGGGGCGTGTGCAAAGGCGCAGCGCAGAAGACGCCAACGGCCCGCGGTTGCGGTTGCGCGCGCGCGCCGTAGTGCGGCCATGCGCGGGTCTGCTTCGCTTCTCTTTTCCTCAGCAACGCGGCCGTTGTCAACGAAGCCGTATTCCGCCCCCGTGTCCATGCTCCTGTCATCCACGCGGCGCTGCGACGCCCACTCAGCCACACGACGGCTGCGCGACAGGAGTTGCTGTGGGTGCAAGTATGAATGCGTCGACGTGTCTTTCTCACCGACACGCGCGCGAACTCTTTGCGCCTTTTCATCTCTGTGTCTCGCCGACCTCCTTCATCTACGTGTCGCCGTCGCAGCCGCAAGGCACCTTCGGCTTCCCACCCGCACTATTAGGTTGGCCGCTCGGCGTTGGCGGGCCTCGTGTACGATGCGGGTGCGCCCACGACCTCGCGACGTGCTCCTCTCGCGCTTGTGGCCTGTTGCTTGTTTCGACACGCGTAGGGGGTCCCCTCTTATGTCGACTTTCTTCTGCTACTTTCCCCTCGCGTGCGCCCGCCGCCACAGTCACGGAGGCGCGGCCCTTCACTGTTCGCTGTAGGCGCCGCGCTGGAGCCGGTCGTCCTCGACCGCCGCTTCCCCCGATAGAGTTTCCGTCTCTCCCTTTTGTAGTTCTCCTTGCTTGTCTGTGTGTGTGTGTGTGTACGCATGTGTATGTGCGTGTGCCTCAAGTTTCTCCCTCAGGGCTGCGGGTCCCTTCTTGCTCTCCGTGCTGGGCCGGTATTCGTGCATTTCTCCGAGGGAGCTGACAAAGTTGCTCCTCTTTGTTGGTTTTGTTTTCGATTTCGATTTGCCGCTGTTGCTCGTCAAACAAAGAAACACAGACACACACACACACACAGACACACAAAGAGGCCGGTACGTACACATGCGTACAAGCATACCCAGATACACACAGACACAGAGGCAAAAGCACAAGGTTCTGGCTATCGCGCGCCTTGCGCATGGTGTGTCGCGGGGACGACAGCGTTGGCGTCGTCAAGCGTGCGCACTGCAGAAGGGCACAAGACCACACCACTCTCTCTTCTTTCCTTTGGCGGGGCAGCGGCTTCTTGCACACCACTGGCGCCACACGGAGTGCATCTGGGGTCCCTCACGAGCGCCCGCGCGGCGGAGGCGAGCGTGCTGTGTGTGCAGTCTGAGGCACGTGGCACGCGGTCGCCCCTTTCCCCTCCCTCCCCCCAAATGAAGAGGCGAGGTGCGGGTGAGGCTCGTGTTCTCCTGCGCTCGTGGGACTGCGGTGCAGAGGCGCGAAGGAACTTGTGAAGGCCGCGTCCTCGTCTGTGTGGTCCTCCCTCGTTGTCCCTTTTCGTGCGTGTGTGTGTCTCTGTGTTTGTGTGCGCTTCTACGCATTACCCTGTGTGTGTGTGTGCTGGTGGCTGCGGCTGTGTGCGTGTGTTCCTGTGCGCCTCTCTGCCCGCGCACATGCGCGCACAGAGGCGCTGTGCAACGGCGTGCTGTTGTGTGTGTGTGTGTGTGTGTGTGTGCATGAAGGCATGTCAAACTCTGTTCGATCTCCTCTTCACTCGCGTACGTGACGGAGAGGAAAGGGCAGGGGGCTAGGGAGGAGGAGAGGCGCGTTATGCGGCGCCAACCTTATGATGCGTCGCACAGGCATTCGTAGTGTGGCGCACAGCACCTGCAGCGGGCTGTCGCGGCTACGTCGCCTCCACGGAAGCGGAAGTCTGCGCGGGTTGAGTCTCGCGATGCGGAGAGGAAGGAGTGCTGGGGAAGCCGTCA
>JASAOO010003321.1:0-40983 GCA_030849075.1 Zelonia costaricensis | reverse complement strand
TCCACTCCCACTCACCCACCCTCCTTCGCTTCCCCTCCCCCCACTCCCCCACCCCATATGTAAACTACACGCTTGCTGTACACCCCGCTGCGCTCCTGGACTCCTCGGCCCACCTCCCCAAAAAAGGCTGAGGCACCTTTGTTTCCTCTGTACTCTCTTTGAAGAGTGTAACACACCCGAGTGTGAGCGCCGTGTGTGCCGTGTGTGCTGTCACAGCTGCTGCTGCTGCTGCTGCCTCGGCTCCTTGACCCACGCACCTCGCTTCCCCGATCACACTCACACACACACACACACCATCTCCGGCGCCACCGCTGCTGTGAGCGGGACTGGACAACTCTCTGACGGACGCGACGCGTGTGCCCCTCCCGCCTCAACCCGCCTCCCTTCTCGCTCCTGCCTGTGTCCTCTTGTGTTTCTTCCTTCTTGTTGTCGTTGTGTTTGTGTGTGTGTGTCTCTCTAGACGTGCTGCGCGACCCTCGTGCGACGTGTGCTGGTTGCAACCTCCCCTGGCGTCTCCGTGTTGTGAGTTGCGTCCGGTGTGGACGTCGTTGTTGTTGCCCGTGGTGCTTTGAACTTGTTACCCCTTCCCCTCCCCTGCCGCGCCTTTCTCGTGCAGTGGCGCTTAGACACGACGCCGTGACGAGGACTTGCCGAGGCTCTTCCGCTGCTCTCTCGCCGGCGTTCCTCCCCATCCCCCACCCACCCACCCTCCCCCCTTCCCTCCCTGCCTCCTCGCGTGTGCTGCATCCAGTGCACCACACAGGCACATCGGCGTCGCCCTTCTTCTCCCCCCCCCTCCCTCTCTCACACACTCATTTGCATTTTCCTTGAGTGTGTAGACACGCCATGGCGCACCTGGACGATGTGCGGCGGCAGCTCGAGGCCGAGGTGGCCACGTACATCCGCAGCATGCAGCCCGCTCCGTCCCTCGCCCCGACTTCGCTGGACGGCGGCATCGGCAGCGGTGGCGCCTCGGCAGCTGCCACGCCTGCTGGGTTGGCCGTCTCCTCCGCGCCGTCGCGCAAGACGGCGCAGCGCGAGGGCCCCTCCGCCGCGGGTGAGGGACACGTCACCACGGCCACGACCGGCAACGGCACCGGACCACGCCCCGCTGCCAAGAAGGCCACGAACCCCAAGCAGGCACGCGCCCGCCTGCAGGAGGCCATAAAGAAGCTGCAGTGCGCCGCCTTCGTCGCGACGCAGGTCTCGGCGGCGGCGGCAGGCTCTGGTGGCGCTGGGGGCGCCGCGGACGAGCCCAAGTCGCCGCCGCAGCGTCGTGGCACGTCGA
The DNA here is from genome assembly GCA_030849075.1 of Zelonia costaricensis. NCBI lineage: Eukaryota > Euglenozoa > Kinetoplastea > Trypanosomatida > Trypanosomatidae > Zelonia > Zelonia costaricensis. Next base: position 39,695 of record JASAOO010003321.1, on the reverse strand, counting down.
AGAACGCGCTGCGCACGTCCGTGGCGTCGTCCGTGGTGACGGCAGTGCCGCCCTCGAACGCGGCACGAGGCGAGGCAGCTGCCGCAGCAGACGGCGGCAACGGCAGGCGCGCGGACGGTGCGGGCCCCCGCTCCCCGTCCCTGCCCCCCGCCGGGCCCCGCTGCCGGACCCACTCCCACTCACCATCGCTGGCCTCCTCAGGGCGGGGGCTGGGACGGACGGCTTCGACGATGACGTCCGCCACTCTGGGCCTCGTGAGTGGCAGCGGTGCCGGTGGTGGCGGTGGTGGGGCGGCGGGGGCGGCGCGTAATGCCGCCGCCAACCTCCGGCGCCTGAACGCCTCGCTTGCGTTCACGCAGGACTGCCTGCACTACGCCACGGTGCTGGCCGAGGCTGGGCTTAGCGGCGACGCGCAGGCGTGCTTCCTCCAGCTCATCGCCCAGGACGTGACGGCGCAGTACGAGCAGATCCTCGCCCGCTGCGTCCCACCGCCGGGCCGCGGCGACGAGGCCGACGCGCACCTGCCGCACAAGGGAGGCGCAGGGGGCGCGGCGTCGCCGCGTGTTGGCCGCCGGCAGCGCAACAGCGTCAACAACTCGAGCGGTGGTAGCGGGCGCGGGGATCGCAAGCCGCTCTCCCTCCTCAGCGCCGAGGGCGACAACGGCGACGAGACGCGGGTGACGGATGCGCTCGACGTGTTCGCGCCGGACGTGCCGCTGCCGGTGGTGCTGCGGCTGCACAAGTGCGTCGTGCGCTACCAGGCTCTCGCCCTGTACATCCGCTTCGCCGAGATCCTCAAGTCGGACCTCTACGGCGATGCGGCGGGCTCTGCGACAGCGCTGGAGGCGTGCACGTGCGTGGATCAGCTCGTTGCGCTGCAGCAGCGCACGCTGCACACCCCGGCCTTCTCCGCCGCCGAAGTGCTGCGGCGCGAGACGGAGAAGCTGAAGGAGGACGTTGGCGGCCGCGCCGATGCCAAGTCGAAGAGCATACACAGCGTGCTCGTGGCGGGGTGCCGGCTGGTCGACCTCGTCGCCGATCCGTCCGAGGCCGGTGCCGAGGACGCGTCACCGCCGCCGCACTTCGCGCCCCACCACATCCGCGGGCAGGACGCGGAGGCCGCGGCGGCGAACTCGCCCGAGGCCACCGCGAAGGTGTATGCCGTCGAGGACACTGCCGCGCCGGTGCTCTTCACGACTCGACTGTACGTGGTCAACATGTGCCAGCGGCTGCTGGGGTACATGGCGGCGACGTTGGGCGCCGCCGCCGCCGCACCCGGCAGCGCAGACGCGTCGGCGCCCGCCACGGAGGTGGCCAGCGGCATCCTGCGTCGTCTCATCGAGGCACTGCGGAGCTCCCTCGCCATGTCGGAGCTGCCGGTGCAGGACAAGAGCGCCCTGTCAGACGGGTCCCTCACGATGGTCGAGCCGCCAAGCCGCGCGATGAGCGGCGGTGCTGGCAGTGCGGACAAGACGTGCTTCCCCCTCGCTGCCGTCGAGTTTCTGCCCTGGCGCATGCACGAGTACGCGCTGCTGCAGCGCTGCTACACACAACTGCTGCTGGACGACCCAAGCGTGGCGGCCGCGTCCGTGGCGGCGGCGCAGCGGGCCCTGCACCAGGTGCTGCAGCTGACCGAGCTGGAGTACCTCGACCCGGTCCCGCCACCCGCCGCCTCGGTGCAGCTTCTCGAGTCGGCCGTGCAGAGGTGCGCCTGCCAGCTCGTTGTCGCCTCGTGGCGGGCCGGCTTCGCGCAGACGAGCTCCCCCTTCCCCTCGCGCCCACTCTCAGCGTTGGACGCCACCGCCGCACTGGCCGGCAGGCCCGCGATGGAAAGCGTCAGCCTCGACACCTCTGCCGCCGTCGCCGCAGCAGCAGCGGCAGCAGCAGCGGCCGGCGGCAACGGCACCCCGTCCGCCGCCTCGACAGGTCCCACGTCAGCCACGTCGGCTCTGGCCGCGATCAACCTGCTCATCCACCAGAGCATCGTGCAGGTGCGGGCGCTGCAGGTGCCGGACACCGCGCGGCCGGCGAGCCGCTACGAGGCCACCGCTGTAGCAGCAGCACCCGGTGCGGCAGGGGCCACACCCGGCACGGCAGCCGCCGCAGCATCCGCGTCTCGCTCTTCGCCCTCCACGCGCAGCCGCTTCGCCGCCGCTTCGGCGGGCGGCTCCACCAGCGGCACGCGCCTTCTTCTCATCCTGTGGGCCTTCATCGTCCAGGTGCAGCGGCAGTGCGTGCTGCTCGCTGGCAAGCCGGACGCAGCGGAGGCGCTGCGCGTGGCTGCGGCGAGCGACGTGCCGTACGACGACGCGGGCGAGCCGATCAGCGTGGGCACCGCGCAGGGCGGCGCGCCTGCCGCCTCTGCTGCCGCCGCCCCGTCCGGGGCCTCGGCGGAGAAGTCTGGCAAGAAGGGCAAGCCCGGAGCGGGCGGCGGTGGCGCGGGTGCCAGCCCGCCCAACGCGAAGCGCAGGGGCGACAAGGGAATCCCAGAGACGGGTCAGCAGACGCCGGAGGAGGCGGCAGCCGCAGCGGAGGCCGCAGCCGCCGCGGCAGCTGCCCACTCCCCGGTGCTGCCGGCCAGCCTCGCCCATCAGCACCCCAGCGTGATCGCCCTCGTCGGCTGGTTCCCGCGGGTGGCGCTGGAGCTGACGCTGCAGGTGACGGCGATGATCGACGCGGCCTGCGGTGCACTGTCACGCAGCAGCAGCGGCGGCGGCGGCGGCAGCACCCTCCGCAGCGGCGCCGGCGGTGAGGGGGCTTCCTCGCGGCCCGGCACGGGCGCCCCGCAGCGTGGGGGGCGTGGGGGCGGGGCGGCGAGCAAGGCCGGCAGCAAGGTCGCGCGCGGCCGCAGCTTCAGCCTCTCCAGCTTTGGAGAAACACCGCTGAGCGGCGCGGGGGGCCTCGCGGGTTCCGGGGGCAGCGGCGCAGGGAACCTCTTCTCGGAGACGCAGCTGCGCATGATGCAGGAGACGTACCGCGGCGGCATTGAAGTGCTGGAGCTGCTGATGCACGGCGCGGCCGTCGCCTCGACCGAGCCCGCCGTCATCGACCTCACCGCGTTCGCCCCGCCACAGTCGTCGCCGGCGTCCACGTTGGCGTGGGCGGTGACGGGCCACGACACCCGCCTCGGTCCCCTCACGCACGCCGCCGTGCTGCGCGATGCCGAGGGCATTCTTCGCTTTGACGACGGCGTCGACGTCGTGGCGGCCAGCACGGCGGTGAGCCGCCACGACGCGCACCTCTCGACCGCAGCCGGGCCTGCCGGCGCGGATGCACAGCTCGACGCCAGCTTCCTCCTTGCCGTCGGGGACGCTGCGGGCACGGCACCGGGGCAGGGCGGTGAGGCGGCGCAGACGGCCAACACCGCCGCCGCCGCCGCTCTCACGCCAGGGTGCTTCCTGTACAACCCCGCTGACGCCCGCTGCGTGTTGCGCACGCTGACCTGGGACACGCTCTTTCTCGCCCCGAGCACGCCATCGACGGCGTCCGGCGCGCCAACTCCTGCCGGTGGCGGTGCGGCGGCCGCCACGCTCGTGCGCGGCATGCGTGACGACGTGGAGGATGGCGCCCTGCGCTGCATCGCCGCGTACCGCACGCTCGCGATGGCCTCTCGCAACATGCCCCTCGTGGTGCGCGTGGGGGTGGCGCTGGAGGTGTGGTGGCGTGCGCAGCAGCAGCAGCCGCAACAGCAGCAGCCAGGGCCGTCGACAGCCGCCTCCGGGCAAACCGCGCGACGGCCTGCCAACACGGGCGATGGGACGAAGAAGGGGGTGGAGGCCGCGGCCGCGACGCAGCCCTCGCCATCACCGCCACCACCACACCCGCAGCCGCAGCAGCATGTCATGACGCCGCGCACCGTGGCGGTGGAGACGTGTGTGCGGAGCACCGAGCTGCTGCGGGTGCTGGTGCTCAGCGTCATGATGCAGTGGCAGCAGCGGTGCCTCGCCAAGGACGACACGGCGCTGACGGCGACGCTGCGCGTCTTCGCGGAGGCGGAGCGGGCGCTGGACGTGTCACAGATCGTTCAGTACATGCGCACCGCCCTCGCCACCCACCGCAGCACCAGCGATACCGCCACCACCCCGCCCGCGGAGCAGCAGGCCCACACCCGCCTCTACCTCCTCGCCGAGGTGTGCCGGCGCGTGGCGCAGCTCCAGCGCCGCCCTGATGCCGGCCGACTCGGACGCGCCGTCGCGCTGCGCGAGTTCAGCGAGCTTCAGAATCACGTCGGCGGCAGCTTTGGCGGTGGCGGCGCCGGCGCGGAGGGGGCGACCGTTGCCGGTGCCCCGCCGCCGTCGCTGCGGCTCTACCGGGCCCCGGCCGTGTTTCTCGACAAGGTCGCCGCGGCGCTGTGCGCGTCGCCGGCGCCGACCTCGTCCGCCAGCGCGCCGTCTGGCGCGGTCGGGGAGAGCGGCGGTGTGACGGCGCTGGCGGCGGGTGGACTACGGACGCTGATGCTCACCGTCCAGCCCGCGGTGCAGCCCGTCGTGAGCGACGTCGCGCTGTTCTTGCTGCAGTGCGCCGGGGACCTGCGCCGGCAGTGGCAGCGGCACCGCGCAATGCGGCAGGTGCACCAGTCCGTGTCCGGGTCGACCGCGGCGGCGGCGGACACGGCGACGGCGGGCGCGACCCCGCCCCCGCTGTCCCTCCACAGCGGGACGGTGACGCTGGCGGAGGCGCCCGCGCTGGCCTGCACGACCGCGGCGGCGGCGGCGCCGCTCACTATTGCCGAGCGCGAAGCGGCCGAGGAGGCGACGTACGCGACGGTAGTGCTCTCGGTCATCACGGCGGTCTGGCGCAGCGGGGGCGTGGCGGGGGAGTCGAGCAGAGGTGAGGTGGCGAACTTGTCCGAGGCCGGCAGCGTGGCCGACCTGGTGCGTAGCGTGGAGTCGGGCTTCCTCGAGCTCGTGCCCCCGGTGCCGTCCATGCCGTCGTCGTCCACGGCCTCCGCTGGCGGCAGCGGTGCCGCCGCAGCAGCAGCAGCGGCACCGGCCGAGGCGGCTCCGCACGTGCCCCCTGCGCGGCTCGCTCGACTCATCGCCCACGGCACGACGGCGCGCCGCCTCGTCGAGCGCGCGCGTGGGCACCTGCAGCTGCACGTGGAGTCGCTGCTGGCGCACCGCGGCGGTGGCGCGGCGCCCGCGACGACGGCGACGTCCACGGCAGCGGCAGCATCTACTACGACAGCCGCTGCAGCGCCATCAGGGTGGCCCGCGCACGGGCACGCGGCGCCGCGTGAGGCGGGCCGTGGCGGCGGTGGCGGGGCGACGGTGACGGTCCCCGGGGCGGTGCTGGCAGCGGCCGCGGCGGCAACGCGGGAGAAGCCTGCCTCGAATGTGCACGTCCTCTGCACCACCCGGGACGCGCTGACGGAGCTGACGGTGCTGTGGGTGACGGTGCGGTGGCAGCTTGCCCGACTGCAGGCCCACCAGCGCGACTTCACGGCACAGCACATGGACTTGGAGACACTGCAGGAGCGGCAGGCACAGCAGCAGGTGTATGGGCGCACCACGGCGAAGGAGCTGCGCATCCTGCGTGCGCTGGAAGAGGCGACACCGGCGCTGCCTGTCGCTGCGAAGGACGAGGAGGTGCGGCTGCGGCGGTGGGTGACGGAGCTGCGGCAGCAGCAGTCGCAGTCCCACCCCCGCATGGCGCCGGGCGTTAGCGCCTCCCTCACCCTGTTGGACGCCCTCTTGTGTGTCGCTCTCGTGCCGCTCAACACGGCAGACCCCAGCGCGCAGCAGCGACTCCTCGATGAGGCCATTCGGCACATGCGGCAGGCGGAGGAGGAGTGCACGGAAAGGAGGTACACCAAGCGCAGCAACAGCTTCCGCGGCGGGCTGGCGCCGATGCGCGCGGCAGCGGCGGCGGCAGGCGGGGGCGCCGTGACCGAGGTCCCTGTGCTGTACACGCCGCTGCTGCTGTGGTGCTACGTGGTGGAGGCGTGCAACGTGTACGGCACGCGCGAGCAGGCGGAGCGGGTGCGGGCGGTGCTGGACGCGCAGGTGCTGCGGGAGCTGCCGGCGCTGACCCGCTACACCCACGACGGCGGCGCCACCACCCCGGTGACGACGTCGTTCGTGCAGTGCCTCTGCCTCGAGCCGCGCTGGTCGGTGCTGCGGCCCTGCAGTACGACGACGCGACTTGCGTGCTGCCGCGCGCTGAGCTCCATGGCAGCGGCGGCAACGCACACCAGCAGCAGCAGCAGCAGCAACAGTAGGGTGGCAGGCGCTGGCAGGGCGGATGCGCTGAGCTGCTTGCAGAGCGCGTACCGACTCGTCCTGGCGCTGCAGATCCAGCGGATGCCGGCGACCCCCACTCACGCCACCGGCGGCGGCGGCAGCGAGGCGAGTGTCGGGCCGCAGAGCGCCGCACAAGGCGGCGGGCCCGCAGCCACAGCCGCCGGCACCAACACCGCAACGGTCACCGCGTCTGTGGTGGTGCCCGCGCCGCCGGCACCGGCACCGGTCTCCTCGGCCCTGGCAATAGAGACGGCGCAGCAGCTCGTGGCCGCCATCACGCACTACCTCACCCGCAGCAGCGCCACCCCCACCCTCGGCGCGTCGGCTCGCACGGCGGCGGCGCCGCTCCTGCTGCCCCCACTCGTGGCGCTGTGCGAGGTGCTGCTCGGCATCCCGGCCGGCTCGCCGCAGTGGGCCGACGCCGCCGTGCAGCTGCTGGCGGTGCGGGTGCTGTCGCTCTTCAAGGAGCAGCTCCAGTACGTCCTCTCCGAGACGGCCGTCGCAGCGTGCCTGAGCGCCGTCCAGGCGGAGGCGATGCTGCGGCTGCTGTGGTGTGCGCTGCTGCACGTGTGGAACAACGTCTACCGCAGCCCCAACCCCCGCCAGCGCCGGCTGCAGGCCTACGTGTCGGGCGAGACAAGATGGGCACGCAGCGTCTTCGAGGGCCACCAGCGGCTCATGCGCCAGCAACAGCAGGACGCCGCCGCGGCCGCTGCGGCTCGTGCCGACGGTGCTGGTGGCGACGAGAAGAGCGGCGGCGGTGGCGGTGGCAAGGGCGGTCGCGGGGCAGCGCGCGGCGCGGGTGCGGGCGGTGGCTCGCAGGCGGCCGCCGCCGCCGCGGCTGGCACCGCGGACGACGCCAACACCGCCGGCGGACCGGCACCGCCGCTTGCCTTTGCCGGGGTGCAGTACCTCGCCTGCGAGGACACGCCGGCGGACGCGGCGTCGGGTGCGCCCGCCGGGGCGGCCGGGAAGGGGGAGGAGGAGGCCAAGGCGGAGAAGCTCATGACCCCCGCGCGCTCGGCCAGCCTGAGCGGCGGCTCGCTCACCTCCATGCCGACCGGCGGCGGCGGTGGAGGAGCTGGAGCTGCGGGAGCCGCCGGAGCTGGTGGTGGTGCCGCGGCGGACGCGCCACGGCGCGATGGTGCCGGAGGCGACCCCGCTACCCTTCTCATGCACGCGAGCGTGCCGGCGGAGCTGGTGGCGCTCATGGAGGATGTGCTGTTCCACGTGCCCGCTCTGTGGCCGGTGCTGTGCACGCCCGCGGCGGGAGACGGGGCGGTGCTCACGGGCGCAGAGGGCGGCGCAGGGGCAGTGTACGACGAGACAGGCGGCGGCAGTGCCGCGAACGATGCTGGGCGGACCGGGCAACAGCAGCAGCAACGCCGCGCTGCGGGTGCCGCCGGCCGCGATGCCACCACTGACGATGCCGCGGCGNGCGGGGCAGCGTCGATCCCGCCGCTGCTGCGTCTGCGCGGTGTGCCGGCGGTGTACGCAGAGGCGGTCGCCGCGCTGCAGCAGTACAGCAGCGTCGTGACGCACGGCATCCACGGCGGCGGCAGCGGTGCGGCTGCCGGGGCGGCCGGGGCGGCGAACCCAGCAGCAGCGGCGCGCGGGCGTGGCGGCCAGGCGGCGACCGGGGCAGCGGGCGGGACCGTGGGTGCGGCCGGTGCGACGGCAGGGGCGGCGCTGCTGGAGGTGCTGCAGCGCTTCAAGGAGGACCCGGCATACGCCAAGGTGTCCCTGCACGTCGTGCGCGAGATGCTGGCAATGTGCAGCGACGCCGAGGACGCTGTGAGCAGCAGCAGCGGCAACAGCGGCGCAGGCGGGGGCGGCGCGGGTGGCGCAAGTGGGGCGAGCGGCGGGCCAGGCGCGGGGGCGGGCGGCGCGGCCAGCCTGAGCGCCTCCACCAGCGCCTCAAGCCGGAAGCGCAACGCGGGTGCCACAGTCGCCGGCACCGACGCCTGGGCGACCCCCATCACGGCGCGCAGCACGTCCGTGGCAATGGCGGCCGTCGTCATAGCCGACGTCCGGACGGTGATGCGGGCGACGCGGGCGCAGGTGCGGCAGAGTCACGCGGCCATGGAGACCTTCCTCAACTCGGTGCAGCGCGAACTCCGCGGGTGGCTGACGTGCGCCGGCTTCCACCTGGACACGGCCGTCCCCGCGGTGGCCGCGACGCTTCAGACCCCTGCGCGGCCAGGCGGCGCCCCGGGCGCGGCAAAGTCGGGTGCGCGCAGCCCCGCCGCCGCGGAGGGCAGGGCCGCAGGGCCCAAGAAGGGCGGCGCCGGCGCCGCGGCGGCCCCCACAGCTGGCAAGAAGAAGGGCGCCGGGAAGAAGGGCGGCGGCGGCGGCAAGGGCGGCGCGCGGGAGGGGGACGAGAGCGCGACCGACGCGGACGCGGCCGCGGACGAAGGCAACGCACACCACGCCACCGACGCGGTGCCCTACACCACCGTGACGCGCGTGTGGACCTTCGCGGAGCAGCAGAAGCTGAAGCAGCTGACGTGCGCCATCGCCCACTGCCGCCGTCGGCGCGCGGCCCGGGCGCTGCGGCGCCGCTTCACGCAGTACAACATGCCCTTCATGGCGGAGCTGCACCTGTGCGAGGCGACGCTGCTGAACATGGGGGCTGCGGCGCGGCAGGCCGCCGCCCAGCACCAGCGCCGCGTGCAGGAGCTGCTGCGGCTGGCGCTCCTGAGCAACGCCAGTGGTGGGGCGGACGGCGCCGGGGCGGCAGCGGCGGCCGACGGCGAGGGCGGGCGTGCGGCGGGGGACAAGTTCAAGGCGGCCGCCGCGGCGGTGTCCGGCAGCGCCGGCGTCGGGTCGGCCGCCGCGGCAGCAGGTGGGGGTGGCGGGGGTGGTACCCCGTCCTCCACCGCGGGCCCCACAACGAACGCGGCGGCGCCCTCGTCCTCCGTTCCCGGCCTCGCTGGTAGCGGCCCGGAGGGGGCGGCGGCGTTGGGCGGCGACGACGTCGAGGACCCGCAGGAGGCAACGCTGGAGCTGCTGCGGCACTGCGCCAGGGCCAGCCTTCTGTTTCAGTACGTCTGGCTGCCGGCCCGCAGCAGCGCCGCCGTGCAGCTCGCCGTGCGGCACTTGCAGGAGCTGCCCAGGCCGCTCTTTGCCCGCCAGACATCCGCCACGCCGACCCGCGCCGCGGCGGCGACGGCGGCGGCAGCCTCGACGGCGACGGCGCGCTGCGTGAAGCAGCTTCTCGCCGCCCCGCTCTTCAGCCTGGCCGCCGTGCAGTACGGCTACTGGGACGCCCGGCGCGACGTGCACGCGGCGGTGCTGCAGCCGTCGGTCATCAAGGTGGGGGGCGACGTGCGGTGGCAGCGTCGCTTCGAGTTCCACCGCACCGTGCCCTCCCTCCTGTCGCTCGTCTCGCTGCTCGGGCAGCACGAGGAGGGGCTCTCCGCGCAGGACGCACGCATGGCGGCCGCGCGGCGGCACCAGCACGAGCTTCTCCAGCTGCGCCTGTGCGTCGAGGCAGAGGCCGAGACGCGTGCCGAGGCGGAGCGTGACGAGATCCAGGGCCGCGCCAACCTCCTGCAGCAGGGGCAGGAGCTGCTGCCAGAGCTGCTGCAGGGTGCGTCCATCAAGGCGGCGCTGCTGGCGGCGGCCGAGCTGCTGAGCTCTGCGGGTGTCGGCCTTGCACGGGTGCGGTCACGGCACGGCAACGCGCGCCGCCGCGGCAACGATCAGCCCTCCGTCTCCGTCCCGAGCCGCGAGTCCGTGCACGCGGCCGCGGCCGCGGCGGCAGCCACCATAGAGTACTTCGTCTTTGAGCTTGCGGACGGGGCGGCCGGTGGGGCTGGCGGTGGTGCTGCTGCTGCTACGGCGGGGGGATCGGGTATGGGTAGCGTCGGCGGGGCGGGAGGGCCGCGCACGGGCAACTCCATCGGCCGCCCACACTTGCCCCGGCGCGGCGCCGTCGAGGCGGGCAGCTACGGGCGCGGCATGAGCGAGGCCTCCCTCGTGGAGCAGCTCATCGCACTGGGGCGGGTGCTGGCACCGGTGCAGCCGGCGCGCTGTGAGGCGGCGTACCGGGTGGCCCAGCGGCTGACGAGCGGCCGCTACGCCGGCGTCCTGCTCCCGCTCCTCCAGCAAGTGGAGGAGGAGACGCGTGGCCAGGCCCAGCCCGAGACGCGCACCGCGTACGAGCACGCGATGCGGAACGTGCCGGAGGGGCTGCTGCTGCTTCGCGCCGCCCGCACGGCGCGGTCGCTGTGGATGGCGAGTAACACCGCAGCGTCGGCATCCGCGGCGGCGCGTGGCACATCCTTCTCCCACGGGAGCCTCACCGCAAGCTCGCCCCGTGACTCGCGTGTCGGTGAGGAGGGCGCGACGTGGAAGGAGGTGGCCGAGCTCTACCAGCGCGCCACACAGGGCCTGCGCACGGCCGGACTCCTGCAGCCGCTCGGGGAGTGCCTGTGCGAGCAGGGGAACCTGTACCAGGCCGTGGGCCGGGTCAGCGAGGCGGGCAAGCGGTGGTCGGACGCAATAGACTGCTTCCTGGCCACCCCGCACGCCGTGGATGACTGGCACCGCCACCGCACGGTGCCACCTCCGCCGCCGAACGGGCGCAGGACGCTGGAGGAGCTGCTGTGGCTAGTCTCCGCGCTCAGCTCACTCGCCATCACCGCCCCCGCCGTGGAGAGCACACGCGCGACGGACGCAACGCTGCTCTGTGCCCTGCTGGTGCACCAGTACTGGCGCCTGCCCGGCATCGCCTCAGCTGCAGTGCCACCAGCCGCAGCAGCGGCCGGACACGGCGCGGAGGAAGGTGGCGCCGGCCCGCTGGGCGCAGCCGTCCCTGCGCTCCCCCCGGCGCAGTACAGCCTGATCGACGTCCGCCACGTCGCCACGCCGGCGGGCGACGCGCTGCGGCCCACTGTTGTTGGCGTGGCGCAGCAGCGGGCCCCGACCGGGATGCCGAGCGGCCTGCCCGACGTGACGCGCCGTCTCACCACAGCCGCCCAGCGCCTCGTGACGCGTCCGGCAGCGGCCGCCGCGGGTGGGGGCGGGGGCGGGTACGCCGGCGAGGCCGCGGTGCTCGCCGCCTTTGCAGACTTCGCGGCCACCGTGCTCGTGGCCAACGTGGAGCTGGCGGTGGAGGCGCGCCTGGTGCGGGCCGTCGCGGCGGCCTCGCTAGGGAGCTTCTCCGTGGCGATGCGGCACGTGTACGGCGTGTGCATCGGCGCCGGGCTGCCACAGCCGACAAGCGCCACGCTCGGCGCCGCGGAAGGGGTGCCCGGCTACTACTCCCTCGGCTGCGCCGCTGCCCTCCCCGCTGCGGGGGGTGCGGGGGGCGCGGGTGGCGTTGGTGGTGCGGGCGGTGCGGGCGGCGGCGCCAGCAGCGGGTCCCCTGTGCCGCCCCCGGCCGCGGGTGGCGTTGGCGCTGGTGCGGCGTTCGCCTCGGACGGCGCCGCGCCGTCCCCGGCGGCCGCGCTGTTGGCGTTCTACCGCGACGAGGAGGCGCCCACGTCGCCCCACAACTTCGCCGCGGTGCGCGCGTTTGTTGTCGCGTGCCTGCCCGGTGTGGCGGCCGACACGCTCAGCCGGCACTACAACCTCGGACTCGCCGCCGCCATCGCCGATGCAGCCACCGGTGGCGGCGGCAGCGGCGGCGTGAACGCGTCGGCGGCGTCCGGCACCGCTACGGCAACAGCGGCGACGACGGGCGGCGCGGGTGGGACTGCAGGGGCCGGCGCCGCAGCCGCAGCCGGCACCCCCATGCCCCTCACCACCGGCGTCCTCGCCTCTGCGGCGATGGAGGAGCGCTACGGTGCCTGCCTCACCCGCCGGCTGCTCCTCGCCATGGCGGAGGTGCTCGTGCGCCTCGCCACGTGCGACCCGATCTTTCTGCTCACCCCGTCATCGGCACTCGCCAGAGCCGCTGCATCGTGCGCGGCCGCCCCGCACCTCTTCGCCGCGGGGACGGGGACGGGAGCGGCAGTGCCGGTGCAGGCGATCAGCGCGAACCTCAACGTCGGAGCCGGGCCCCTGAGCACAGCGACAGCGACCGGCGGTGGTGGTGGTGGTCGGCAGCGCGCGTCGCTTCAGGCCGCGCCAGGCGCACTGGGCACCTCGGCGGCGTCGCCGCAGCGCAGCGGCAGTGCGAGCGGCTCGCGGGGCCTGCTCCTCGCTTTGGGGGGCGGCAGCAGCCGCGTCGAGCGGCCAGCCAACGCGTGCACGGAGGCGTGCCGATACGCCGCGGCGCTGCTGCAGTCCCTCTGCAGCGCTGACGTCTTCTTCATCTTCACTGGGCAGCCCGCGGCGGCTGCCGGCGGGGAGGGCGGTGCCGGCGGAGTCGCTGGCGGTGGCGGCGGCGCAGCGGGCGGCGCGTCTGCCAAGGCGGCTGGCGGCGGCGGGGCGGCCGGCGCAGCGTCCAAGCGGTCCACCGCAGCGGGCGGCGCGTCTGCCAAGGCGGCGATGGCGGCAGCGGTGGTGCGCGTCTCGAGCGCCACATCGGCGTCCGGCGACGGGGCGAAGCGCAAGGACGGCACCGGCAGCAGCGGCGGCCTCAATGCTGTGGCGGGGACCCCGTGCGGGGCGTGGCTGGCCACCCTCGGCGCGATGCGGCAGCGTGCGGTGCTGCTGACGGCCGAGCTGCTCGCCGCGCAGGGTCAGTACACCGCGTGTGCGCGCTGGCTGACGGCAGCGGTTGCGGAGTACAACTCCGCAGCCCAGCGCCTCGCTCTCTCCGCCCCCGCCGCCGCTCCCTCCCCATCCACCTCCACCGCAGCAGGGGGCACGATGTTGGCGACCACAGGGAGTGCGCCTTCACGTGCGGCCTTGTCCGCTACGACGCCGTCCGCAGCCGCAACAGCAGCAGCACCATCTCTACCGTCGCCGACCCTGTCGGTGACGGGCCCGCACACGCTGCTGCGCGGTGTCGGCTTCGAGGGCGCGACCCACGCGCTAGCGCCGCCGCTCTCCCTCTTCGATCACTGGGTGGCCGTGTGGCTGCTCCTGTGCCGCTGCTACTGCCACCTGCGGCAGTTCACGCGCCTCGAGGAGGCTGCCAGCGGGCAGGCCCTGCCGCTGTGCGCGGCCTTCGGTGTGGGCGGCGTGAAGGGCCCCACGGCGGCCAGCGGCGGCAGCGACGATGTGACGGAGGGGGAGCTCAGCGGCGCACGCGTCACGTGGCCTGACGGGGGGTGCTGGACCGTCTTCCAGCAATACCGCCTCTACGCACTGCTGCAGCTGGGTAGGCTGCGCGAGGCCACGGAGGTGGCCAAGCTGCTTGAGCTCCAGCAGCAGGCGACGTCGTCGCCGCAGGTGTCAGCCGAGTTGGTCGACGCGCCGCCCCCGATGGGCATGTCCGACGGGGCGTGTGTCGCAGCGGCGGCGATGCGGTGGTGGCGCCGGCAGAAGCACGCGCAGCCCGAGCTGCCCCTCGACGCCGCGTCATCACGGGCAATTCTAGCGCAGCTGGTGCGGCTTGCCGTCGCAGAGCACGGCGTATTGCCGTGGCAGCTCATGGCCTCAGCCACAAGCACCACGGTGGCCTCGTCGACGTCAACGACCAGTCCGCTCCGTTCGCGCTACCAGGCACAGCACTACGCGCTGATGTCCCCGACGGCGCACTCGATCCTGCCCGCCCTGACGCTCTCACGCTGCGCAACCACACCGACGCTGTGGCGGGTGCACGACAGCATGAATGTCTACGCCATGGAGCGGCCACCGGCAACGCCGGCCCCGCTGCCGGCCCGTGGAAACGACGGCGAGGGGGCGGCGGCGGCGGCAGACGTCCGTGGAAGGGGCGGCTCGGGCGCCGAGGCGTCGGCGTCGAACAGCGGGCCCGCGTGCCTGGTGCAGGCGCTGGAGGTGGTGAGCCCGCAGTACTGCGCCGCCGCCCACGCCAGCTGCTGGCTGGAGACGCAGCTCTGCGTTGTCCAGGCCCGGGTGCGGGAGGTGTGCGCGCAGCTCGTCGCCATGACACGCGCCCAGGAGGAGGAGGAGATCGAAGCTATGGGTCGCATGAAGCGGGAGTCCGTCGTGGGCACACCGCAGCTGCTGGCCACGCGCGAGGACGCGTTGCAGGCGCTGCCCGTCCCCGTGCGGGACGTCTGCGACCACCTCCTGAGCGTCCTGCAGTGGTGTGTGGAGCTTCCCGTGCAGCGGCACGCACACGTGCGTGTCGTGCTGCTCCACCTCACGCGCGTCATCTCAACCCTGGTGCGCGTCCAGCGGTCGCGGCAGCGTCCGACCTCGTCGTTGTCGCCCCTCCCCATCGGCCTCTCTGTCGAGGCGGACTTCATCTCGCAGCTCGAGAGCATCGCGGCGGCGTGCGCGCTGCTGGCCGGCATCGTGTCCGACATGGAGCGCCGCGTCCGCATCGGCGCCGACAGCCTCCGCGGCTACGCCACCGACCCCCGCGTCGGCGCCGCGGCTCACGCGATCAGCGACGCGGCGGGTGGGCCGGGTGGCAAGGGGGCGGGGGCGGCGGTGTGGCCCGAGTCCCTCTGGGCCGCGCTGCTGCGCACGCAGGAGACGGTGGGTCGCCTGACGCGTGGCGCGGCTGCCGGTGGCAACACCGCGTCGACCGCCGGTGGCGGCGTGGCTGACGTGCTCGCCAACGCGTTCTATACCACCGCCGTCGCGCAGCAGCAGCAGCAGCAGCTGTCGGGCGGCGCAGGTGCGGACCCGGAGCGGGCCGCGGGCGGCGGCAAGCGACTGAGTGGGACGAACACTGGGGCCGCCAACGCGCTGCCGGTGGCCCCACCCGCCCACCTCAGCGTGCCGACGATGGCGCTGACGTACGCCACCCTCTGCGACGAGGCCGCCGCCGCGCGGGCGCTGACGCCCGTGACGGACGCGCTCGAGCACGACGTGGCCCAGCAGCTGCTCACGCGCCACCTGCAGCGCCTCTCCACCCCGGCCAACTGCACGTACTTGTGCTACCGCGACAAGGAGCGGCAGGCGCTGCTGGAGAGTGTTGGTGGCGTGCTCGCGAACCAGCTTATGCAGCAGCAGCAGCAGCAGTCCACGCGGCGCGGCGGCAGCGGGGGCCACCAGCGTCGCGCCGGTGGAGGGGCCGGGGCGTCCGCCACATCGGGGCCAAGCAACGCGAACGCAGTGGCCGCGACTGGGGCGTCGGGTTCGCTGTTCACGGAGAGCGACGTGTGGGGGGCTCTGGCACCGCCGGTGCTGCTCGCATCAGTGCCGGCTGGCCTCTTCTCCGCTCTCGGCACCGACGCACTTGGGGCGCCGCTGTACAACTCCGTGGCCGCCGCCGCCGTGTGTGTTCCCGGTGTGAGCGGTGGGGGCGCTGCCGCCTCGGAGGGTGGCAGCCGCCGCGGCGTGGTCCAGGCGCCGGTGAAGGAGGCGCGCTGGCAGCTGTACCTGTCCGTGTCGCCGCTGCAGGACTCGGAGGGGGCGGCGTCGGCCCCGACCCTCTCCCCCACCACCATCGTGTCCTCGCTAGAGTCGTGCAGCCTCCTGCCGCCGGCCCAGGTCCTCGCCGCGGCCGGAAGCAGTGCCGACGGTATGGGCGGCGGCGGCCCGCTAGGGCACGGTGGGCTGGGCGTGGGCGCGTCGGGCAGCGGCGTCGGGGTCTCGACGTCTGGTGTCCCCTCCACCGCCGCCTCGGGCGGCGCGGCCTCGCGGACGCGTGGCACGTCGCGGCTCTTCACCGGTGGGGGCGGCAGCGGCGGGGGCGCAGGTGGGGCCGCCGGTGCCGGTAGCGGTGGTGCACACGGACGTCGCACGAGTGGGCAGTCGGGTCAGTTCGTGGTGCACAACCCCACCGCACCCGAGCGCAGCACAGGCGCGTGGTGGCCGCCGCTGCCGCCCTCGAGCACCAGCGCCGGGGGCCGGGCGGCGGCGGTCGTGCCGTCCACGAACTGGGCCTTCTACGACGCCATCCAGTGCCACCAGCAGCAGCAGCAGGCGCTGCTCACACAGGCACGCGAGGCGGCCCGGCTGGAGGCGGGCAGCAGCGCCGCGGGGGCGGACGGCGGCGGGAATGGCCGACACGGCCGCCCGTCCCTCGTCCCTATCGCGACGGTCGGCAAGGCAGCCCGCAAGCTGGTGCGCCGAAGCAGCTTCAACGGGAACGCCAGCGGCAGCGGCGCCGGCGGTGGTGGCTCGGCCGCGGGCTCGGCGGGCGCTGGCGGCGGCGGACACCACCACTTCCACAAGGGCGACGGCAGCGGGGCGGCGGCCGGTGCCGCTGCGGCCCTCTGCGACCCCCCAGCGCTGCGGTGGGCGTGCGTGTCGCTCGAGATCTCCGGTGCGGCGCTGCGCACGCTGCGGCGCCACCTCCGCGCGGTGCGGACGTGCATGCGCCGCGTCGAGGCGGAGGAGGGTGGGCTCGGCCTCAACACAGCGAGCAATGCGGTCGGCGGCAACGGCGCGAAGCGCGGCGAGGACGGGGGCGCTGCGGGAAACATCAGCCCCGCTGCGGCAGCGGTGGGGCCTGGCGCGGAGAGCCACACCGGCAAGCGTAAAGACGACCACAGCAGTCCATCGATCAACTCGAGCTCGACGGCGGCGGCGGCGGCCGTCATCACACTCTCCGGCGCGGTCGCCAGCAGCGCTGACGGCGAGTCCACCGCCGGCAACGCTGTGGCGGCCCGCTCTGCCCTCGCCGCCGCCGTTGCTCAGGCGCAGTCGGCCCTGCGCTCTCGTCTGCAGGCGGGTGGCGGCGGCGCGGCGGGGGGCCTCCCGGGCGCACTGGGGGCAGCGTCCGGCCTTGGCGGCATCGCAGGCCTGAGCAGCACGTCCGCCGCTGACGGCATCATGCGTGGCGGGTCGAGCAGCAGTGGGTCTGCGGCGGCAAGCCCCGCGACTGCCGGCGGCGGGGCGGCGGCCAGCGGTGGGAACGCCGCGGGGGCGTCGGTATCGGGGCCCCAGCGGAAGGGAGCTGGCCGCATCAGCGGGCCTGCGGGTCGCGGCGGCGGAGGCGGCAACGTCGACCTCGCGAGGGCGCACGTGACGCAGGACGACCTCGCCGACGCCGCCCGGGCGCGGCTGCTGGCGGAGCGGCAGGGGCGGCTGCAGCAGCTGGAGGAGGAGCTGGACGAGGCCAAGTCGAACCTCCTCATGGAGCTGCTCGAGACGGTCGTCAGTGCCGCGTGGGCGTCGTCGCTGTGCCCCTCGGCGGCGGAGACGATGCTGGACGAGGTGCGCATCGAGGCCGACGTGCAGCGGCTGCTGCCGCGCTGCGCCCTCTCCAGCGATGTCGTGTCGTTCCTGGAGGAGTGGCTCGGCGGGTCGGCGGCGCTGGCGGTGCCTGGCAAGTCCGGCGACCCCCACCACGGCGCTGGCGGTGGCAGCGAGGACGACGGTGGCAGCGAGCATGCGATCGAGAGCGGCGGCACGACGTCGCTACGCTTCTACTGCCCCGGCCTGCACGAGTGGATGCAGCGCATCGCGTGCTACGTCGCGGAGGAGCAGCAGCGGCAGTCACCGCCCAAAACCGCGTGAGGGGTGGTCCGGTCCTGCGCCGCGTCACCCAAACAGAAGGGTGGACATGGATGCCGAAGGGACGTCCACGCCGCCGCCTCCCTCCCCCCCCTCCTCCCCCCGCCCCCAGCTCTCGTCTTCCACTTCGCATGGAACGGGACGGCCAGCGTTGTGCTGGTCCATCGCTCCTGTACACACGCACAAACATGTCGCATACCTTTGCATGTACAACACGCAACCACACACACATGCATACACACGCACAAACCTGCATGGAGCTGGGTCTTCTCAGGAGAAGGGCAAGGCGGGCGGACGCCCCCTGCCTGTCGCACGCCCCCACTGCCCGTTGAAAAGGGCCTCCAAGTGGAACGCTCCCTCGCAGCCGGTCTCCACTGCCCCTCCTCCTTCCACTTACGCCTCTCTCGACCCGCTTGCTTTCCATCAACGGCTAAATGCGTCTCGCCGGCATCGCCGCTTCAACCTCCCCCTCCGCACAGGCAAGATGCCCACCTCCGTCTTGAGCATCGAGGTGGCTTAGGCTGTCCTCATCGAGGCAGGGGGGAGGGGGGCGGGGAGGGGAGGGCGTGGATGGGCAGACCACAATCCAAGTGCTTCTCTTCGCCCCCCCCCCTTTGGGCTTTGACGCCTGCACTACCTCACACAAACACACACACACACACATCTGCGTGCGAGAAGACACCACCGTGCTGTCTCGATAGACATCAACACGTCACTGCCATCGGCAGTGGCGTCAGCAGCAGCTACAGCAGCCGGGCCTGCCTAATGCGGCGGCGCCCTCCAACTCATTGACTTGGCGACCACGCCACATTATTCCGCTGCCAGCACTTCGCTTAGTGAGTATCAGCACCAGTGTGTGTGTGCGTTTGTGTTTGTGTGTGCGATGGAGGTGCTGCCTACATGGACACTGGTTGCGCGTTCCTGCTTGGCCCACCCGGCGGCGCCCTGGCGAGGTGCAGGTGGGGGCGATGGACACCCCATCGGCGTGGCTGCGCGCCACGGTCACGGACGACGAGGAAAGAAGTAGCAACAACACGGGGGGACCTCGCCCAGGCGCAGGCGTGTATGTCCGTCAGCGATACCACCGCCGTCGCTCTACACACACAAACATGCACACACAAAAAAGCAGAGACACGCAAGGTAAAAGCGCCGGCACCGCGAGCTGGTGTCTTCGCGTGAGAGCAGCCGCTCGGTGCGAGCACACCAAGCAGGTGAACGGCCACGCAACCCCAGGGCACCTATCGTCCAACTGTCCTTTTTGATATCGTTTGTATTGCTCAGACTCTACTCATTACTTTCACCACCACCACCACCCCTCCCCTCTCTGATCTCGGTGTGGCCATCCTCGCAGCTTCACCTCGTTTGAACACGTTCGCAAGTCATCAGCACCGCCATCATCACCCTTTCGAGCGCCCACACAGCCTCCACCCCTTTGGCTTCCCCCTCCCCCTTCGTACTTCACTATTGGTGCGTTCCGCTTCTCTGCTTCTTCTGCGAAGCTGTGTGTGTGTGCGTGTGTGTGCGTGTGTGTGCGTGTGCGTGTGTTCGTGTGTGCGTGTGCGTGGTCGTGTCTGATACTGCACGTCCTTCCCTGCAGCGCGTAGTGCCGCTGCCGCTTTGCCTTCTCCTGGTGCGTCCGTTGCCCTGTGCACCCCCACCACCTCCACCACCCACCAACGCCAGCATCTCACTGCCGTGACAGAGGGAAATTTTCCTTCGACGCTAAACCCGCTCGACCCTTGTTGCTGCCTCGTCGAGTGGTGGCTGCCTCCACGAGTCGCTCTCTCTCTCTCCCACAGACACACCCCCGCCCCTCCCCCTTCCCCCATCTAGCGTCCAGAAGCTCCCATCAACCTTCTCAAGGTTCTCGCGTCAGCGAGGGCGCATCGCTCCAGAGTTTTTTGCTCGTGTTTCTCAGTTTCTGCCTCCGCCCCCACCCCCCCCACCCCAAACCACCCCACGCCTTCTCCGCCCTCGACTCTCACGGCGTCCATGGCCGCCGATGCCAGCAAGGCCGCCGTGCAGCCGGAGCTCACCGTGCTACGCAAGCCGGGCGACGGCGACGCGGCGGCGATGGATTTCTGGTACACCGCCGTGCATCAAGGCGCGCCTGTGACGTTCCGCGTGCTGGACGATGACGGCATCGACCCCGTCGACGGCGCCGCCTACATGCAGGCCCGGGTGCAGGCGATGCAGCGCCATGTGCAGGAGGCCTGCATCGACGCAGCCGCCGCTCTGGCCTACCGCGCCGTGCTGGTGGAGGTCAGCCTGCTGGACGACCAACGTGCGATCCCTGACGAGGCCCAGCGGGACATGGACTGCGCCGTCGACCTCTGGCCGCCGCTGCACGTGGCGCTCATGACCGCGAGCAAGTCTGCCGCGCAGTCGCTGTTGCAGTTCCACGTCGAGCACGCCGTCACCGCCATGACGTGCATCGCCAACACGGCCAGCACCGTCATGGACGCCGCCGCCGCCGGTGCAGCGGCAGCAGCAGCGGCTGACGGCCTCGCCTCGCCGTCGACGCCCGTCGAGACGCGCGAGCGGCTGCCGTCCGCGGCGCCGCCAACGCCCATCCTCGAGTGTCAGGTACGGCGGGAGCTGGGTGGGGCGGTGGTGCTGCTCGGCCACTTCGACGGCCGCGTGCGCCTCTCCGCCTCGGTGGCGGTGCGCAGGAGTCGCCCACCGAGTCCGGTGCGAGGGGGCTCGGCGGCGGCGTCCGCGGCGCTGCCATCCTCCCTCGACGGGACCGGTGCATGTGGCGCTGACGATGCGCTGGTGCAGAGTCTTTGCGCGCACAACGACGCCCTGCTGAAGGAGGAGGATACCCTCTTCGAGGACCTCGGCGAGTCGTACGGGTTGTGCAACATCATCACGGCGATGCGGCCGCTGCTGCAGAGCGTCGTTTTCGAGTTGCAGCGGCGGCCGCGAGGCTCGTGCGGCACTGGCGGGAGTGGCAGCAACACCAGCAGCGCGCCCCCCTCACCCCCACCCCAGCGGCGCCCCCACCACCACCACGACCCGCAGCCACGCGCGGCGCGAGAGTGCGCCGTGCCCGTCGTACCGGAGACCGCGGTCGACCTCGTGCACGACTACTGCAGCAGCCTCAGCATGCAGCCGCAGCACCCGCCGCTGCTCGTCGACGGCGACACCCTCTTCCGCCTGTGCAACCACGGCGACGTGGCGCTGCTCATGACCGTCATGGACGTCTTTGAGGGCTGTCTCGCGCCCATCCTGCGGGGGCAGACCCTCCTGACCGACCGCGGCAGCAACCCCGCCGCCAGCAGGCCGGAGAGCGCCACCGCACCGGGGGCAGGCGCAGGGCTCGCGCCCTCGACCTCCAGCGGGGGCATCTCTGCCAACTTCGCCAGCAGCGCCCCCTCCCCGCACCTCACCAGCATCCCCGCCCTGCTGGCGCCGCAGTCGTCGGCCTCGTTCCTCACGTCCGCCGTTCCGGCCCTCGGCAGCGGCTTTATCGCCGTGGGCCGCGACGCGAGCGGGCACAGCGCGGCGGGCACTCCGCGGGGCAGCAGCCTCGGCCGCCACGCCCACGCCCACGCCCCCGCCGCCCCGCCGCCGGCCCCGTTCTGGTGGAGCTGCCCACCGCAGCAGGTGCACCACCTCGCCTTCGTTGCCGTGTGGATCGGCTGCCGCGAGGTGGCGGAGGAGAGCAGCGGGTCTGGTCGCCGGCGCCGCGCCGTGAGCATCTCGAACGAGAACCGCCTGATGCTGGCCACGGTGCGGCAGCTGCAGGAGTCGCGCGTGGCGGCGCAGAAGCTGGACTCGACGATCTGGTCCGGCCACCTCGTCACCATCACGAAGCTCCTGTCCAAGGAGTGCTCGCTCGAGGACTACATGGACTTCGTCGAGGAGGGCGGGTACTTCGCCTTCACCTCGCCGCGCGGCTTCTCTGGCCTCCTCCTGTCCGTCCTCGTCTCAGGGGCCATGGCGGCTGCGCTAGTGCGTGAGCCGGCAACGCTGCGGGTGCTGCGGCGCAAGGTGGAGACGCTGCTGGTCGACGTGCCGGGCCGGCCCTCCCCGCTGCGCACGTACGTGTTGGGCCGGCCGAGCACCCACGCTGAGCGCTTCCGTGAGCTCTGGCTCGACGCCGGGTGCGGGAGTGGGGACGCGGGCGGAGGTGGGCCGGCGCGCGGTGGCGAGCAGCCGCCCCTGAAGTTCCGCAGCCGCATCGAGCTGCTGTACTACGCCGTGGTGGAGCAGGTCGTGGCCGCCGCTGAGGTGGCGTGGGCCGAGCACGGGGCGCAGCACGGCCAGAGCACTCCGGCGGCACCGGCCGCGGCGGAGACGGAGGTCTCGGCGCCGCTGGCCGTCACGGCACCACCGCCGCCGCCACCCTCGACGTGGCCGTCGGGTGCGACGCAGAGCGAGGCGCAGACGGGGCTGCAGGCGTGGCTGTTCCTGTGGGCGAACTTCTTCACGGGGCTGCGGGAGCGGCCGGGGCACCGCTGCAGCCTCAGCCACAGCAGGACCTCCTCGCAGATGGTGGCGCAGTCGCAGGAGCGGCAGGCCGCGCCGCACCCGCCGAGCAACGCCAGCACGGATACCGCCCCCCTCAGCCTTGGCAGCCTGTCACCCCAGGGGGCGTCGGCTGGGGCTGCTGCCGCCGCCGTTGCCGCCTCGTCCCGCGACCCCCACAACACGAGCGCGGACGACCTCATCGGCGAGGACGCCAACGACGCGGCCGAGCTCGTGCAGCGAGTGTGCCACTCGCTGGTGGACCGGCTGGAGGCGGGGCAGGAGCCGCTGCCGGCGCTGCGCCGCGTACTCTTCCCGAACGGCACCAACGACGTGGACAGCG
Source organism: Zelonia costaricensis (assembly GCA_030849075.1). Classification (NCBI taxonomy): domain Eukaryota; phylum Euglenozoa; class Kinetoplastea; order Trypanosomatida; family Trypanosomatidae; genus Zelonia; species Zelonia costaricensis. The sequence goes on along the minus strand of JASAOO010003321.1, from coordinate 17,201 downwards.
GCGTCTCCGGCTCTGCGACGCCGGCCCACGTGGACAAGGCGCTGCCCGTGTCGTCCATCGATCAGGAGTTCGCCACGGCGCAGCGCGCCTTTGCCGCGACGGCGAACAAGGAGAGCAACGAGGTGAAGCTGAAGTTCTACGGGCTGTTCAAGCAGGCCACCGTGGGGGATGTGAACACCAGCCGCCCCGGCATCTTCGACTACGCCGGCCGCGCCAAGTGGGACGCCTGGTCGAAGCTGAAGGGCATGAGCCTGCTGGACGCCAAGCGCATGTACGTGAGCGAGTACAAGATGATGGTGGAGCTGCGCAAGGTGCAGAAGCCGTGAGGGGGGAGCCGTGGGAGTGTGGGGCGGGGTGTGGGCGACTGCGACGCGTGCGCTGCTGTAGCGCGCGCCGTCGCTGCAGCTCCTGTTGCCCACGGTCTGCATGTGCCTACGTGTCTCCAGTGCGGGTCCTCAGCCACTCCATCGCATCCCCGTGCACTGGCCGAACCCGCTCCGCCTACCCCTACCCCTACCTAACCCATACTCCTGCTTACGCTTCCCCCTACCCCCTCGTAGCGCAGCCTTGGTATGAGCGGGGTGCAACGACGACGCTGCACTCTCCGCCCTCCGCCTCCGCTCCCCGCTCCTGCTTTGTGCCGCTCGTGTGTGGTGCTGTGGCGTACCTCGTTACCGTGCAGCCGGTGGAAAAGGGGAGGGAGGGAGGGCGGCAGCGGCAGCTGTGCACGTGCGTGTGTCGTGTGTCGTGTGTCTGTGCAACTCGATCGTGCTTTGGCATCGCCCACCCACCCCCGTTCGGTTCGTGTTTCCCTTCTTCTTCTCCCCTTCCCCTTCTCCTCCCACACACATACACACACATGCACAGACAGACGCGTGGACCGTGCCAGTAGGTGCCCCCCCCCGCTATCCCTCTGGCCCCACCTCCGGCTCCTCCTCAGACCCGCTCGCGTGGTCTCGTCCTTCTCCACCTCATCCTCGGCTCTTGTGCTGCGTGCGATGCGAACGGGTCGGTGAAGTGTGCGAGTGTGTGTGTGTATGTAGGGAGGCAACAGCAAGGCCCCCTCCCCCTGAGTTTGGGAGGGAAGGTGTGGTGCACGGCACGCAGCCGGCCTGCGCGTGCTGCAGGCAACGTGTTGTGTAGTGTGCGGAGGGAGGGGGGGAGATGGGTGGATTGGGGGGGGTGGCGGCACTACGAAGAGGCGGGGGGGAGGTCCCTCGCCTGATGCAGCTATGGGCCCCAACCACAAAAATATGAAAGGTGACGTGCACCGGCCGTGCTGCAGCTCAGGTGCCGTTTTGCGCGCTCAGCCGCACACGAGTTCGACAACGTGTGTGTGTGTGTGTGCCCTCCCCCGCCTCCCACTCTCTCGATGTTTTGGGTGTGCCGGGCGTGTGACACCGTGGCGTGTCACGGCCACAGGAATCAACGCGGAGACGGGGCGGAAGCGTCGGCGCGCAGCGGTGCAGACCCGGACCTTCCCCCTCCTTCCTCCCCCCCCCCTCGCTCTCCATCCTCTTGATGCCTCGACAGCCCTCCCTCGCACACGCGCCTAATGGCGTCTTGCGACGGCGTGCGCGGCCTATAATGGTGCCCTCGACTCTCTCTCTCCGCATTGCTCCCCTTCCCCCATTCACGCGTTGTGCATCGCGGCGGCGTGGACCGCCAGCAGGTGCTCACCATCACCCAACACACAAACACACAGACAGACGCACGAACGGAAGAGTTCTCCTTCGCTCTCTCCCCCCCCAACTCAAGCACGCACAGATAGGCACCGGTGCGTGCTGTACTCGAGAAGATCAGACACGGCAGTATTCCACCACCACCCCACAGCGCGGTACTCGCCCAACCCCCACCGCACCGCACCTCGAACAAACACACACACACACACAGACATATCGAAATTGACAGACCCACGCGGCGCGCGTCCGGTCCGGCTTCCACCGCTCTCTATTCTCTTCGCTTCACTCCCCCCCCCCCCTCCCCCCTTCCCCTACGCGGCGGCCACCACCACGCAGCGGCTCTTCCTCACACGCATCATGGGCTACGACGCGAGCGACCCGGCCACATGGAGCGTGAAGCAGCTGCTCGAGTACGCGCGCCAGCGGAACATCAGCGTGCCCAGCGGGTGTGAGAAGTCGGAGCTGGTCGCCCTCGTCGACGAGCACTTCACCGATGAACTCCTGGCGGAGAAAATCCGCAAGGAGCAGACGCTGGACACGGCGCGCATGCCCGACATACTGAGCGAGACCCCGGCCACAATCCTGCGCCACGTCGCGGAGACCGCCTACACCGACGTGCTGCGGCGCCACCCCGCAACGCTGCAGTCCATCCTGGATGCCGGTCTTGCCCAGCTGCAGTCGCTGAGCTTTGTGGCGCGGCTGTGTAGTGCGCAGGTGCACAGCCCGCTGCAGGCGTGGCTCAGCACGCTGGCCCTCGACGACGGGCACGGCAAGACGATGAAGACAACGCTGGCGGCCGCGGCGAGCAGCGGCGCGGTGGCGACCTCGTCCGTGTGCGGGCGCTTCTGCGTTGAGCACGAGATGGTCGTGCGCTGCCTCGACTGCGGCTCTGACTCAACCTGCGTGATGTGCATGGACTGCTTCCGCCACTCTCCCTGCGTGCACCACCGCTACCGCATCAACCACAGCTCCGGCGGCGGCATGTGCGACTGCGGCGACCCCACCGCGTGGAAGCCCGAGTCCTTCTGCTCGCGGCACCGCGCGGCGGAAGGTAGCAGCAGCGCCGCCGCGGCCGACCCGTTGGACGCGCTCTCGGAGGAGGACAAGGGCTGGGTGGTGCCGGTGCTGCGGGGCACCATTCAGTTCATCGCCATGACCCTCCTGCAGCACGCACGCCTTCGCGGTGTGCTGCGGCAGTCGCGGTCGCAGGCACCGTCACGCCGCCACAGCGGCGGCAGAAAGGGTAGTCGCGGTGAGCGGCGCCGTTCCGCGTCAAGCATCGGCAGCGACAGCACCGCTGCGACGGCCGAGGCGGACACGGCGCTGCTGCACAACCTCGCTGCGGCCACGAGCAAGGTCGACTGGCTGGCGTTGTGGCTGACGGAGGTGACGCGGCAGCTGTGGGAGCTGATGCAGGCCAGCGAGCTCGCCAAGCACCTCGTCGCGCAGCTCTGGGTGGAGCCGGTGGCGCTGCCGCACTCCTGCGATGCCCGCAGCGCCAACGCACAAGACGAGGAAGAGGTGCAGACGCCGCGGGAGGTCGACGCGGAGGCGGACGCCGTTCTGGCAGCCCTGCCGCACGGCTTCAGCTGCGTGCACACCGTCTTCCTCCACGAGGCCGCGCTGCCCGTGACAGGTCAGAGGGAGCCGGCGCGGGCCCAGAGCCGCGCCGCTCCATGGCTCAACCACCTTTTCCGTTGCGTCGGGCACTGCGTCAGCGACGCCGCGTTCCGCCTGCCCATCGGCGGCCTGATGGCGACCTACGCGGAGTACATCAACGCGCACGACCGCGACGACGACAAGCAGGAGTACCTGGCGCAGTACCAGGTGCAGGTGCTCACGAACCCAGACGTGGTGCGGCACCTCATGCTCCCGTCGCACCTGCCCTACACCGCCGCCCGCGACACCGTCGTGCACCGCGAGCTGTCGGCGGTGCTGTACACGCTGTGGCTCACTCGTGAGAAGCCCTCGCAGTCGAACCCGGTGTCTTCGACAGAGGCCACGAAACACGACGGCCTCCTCTTCGTGCAGCATCAGCACCGCTCCCTCTCCATCGCGAGCATCACTACGCTGCAGGCGTGCATGACGGCGTCGCCGGCGGCCTGCTACACGCTCGTCCTCAACCGACTCGCGTGGCGAGCCCTCGCGCAGGTGAGCGGCAGCCTCGGTATCAGCGGCTACATCCTCAAGGACCCCGACGGTCCGTCCGAGTCACAGCACTACCCCTGCCCCGACTTCATGGGTCGCTTTCTCTTCCGCAACACCTGGCTCTGGCTGCACGCCATCCGCAGCGTCATGGCAGCGCTCCTCTGCGACCCCGCCACGGTCACGAGCACCACGTCGGACGCGACAGCCCCGTCAATGCCGCGGCTGTCACCAGGGGCCGTCATGGCCGCGCTGGGGCTCCCGGTGGAGCTCTGGACAGTGTGGCGTGAGGCCGTCGCCTTCGACACACCGCCGGACCCTGACCGGCGCATAGCCGGGCTGCTCGAGTTGCTGACCGCCTGCCGCGTGCAGCGTGGCGCGGAGGAGGGGCTCTTGCTGTTGCAGGATGGCCCGCTGGCAGAGGCGCAGGCGCGTGCGCTGACGCAGCCGTCGGCGGGCGCGGATGGGCACGCCGTCAGCGCGGCGGCCTCGTCGGCGATGGGGTACACGGTGCAGCTGCTGCACGAGGTCGGCCGCACGCTGGATGTGGTGCTGGACAAGCAGCGGGACGGGTTCCGGCGCGGCTGCCGTGCCGTCGCGCTGGAGCGGCGCCGGGCCTCCTGCAGCAGCGGTGGCGGCAGTGCCAGCAGTGAGGCAGAGGATGTGATGGAGTACTGCTTGCTCGAACCGCAGTGTCACGCTACGACCTTCTCCAACTATCTGCCTCGCATGTTCGCGGCGGTGCTGACGGCGTGGGTGATTGAGTATCAGCGCTGCACGTCACCCCGGAAGAGCACCACCGCGGCCGCCGCAGCGGTGCCGACCAGCCTGCACGCAGCGGCGCGCATCTCCGGCCTGGCAAGTGCGGGTGCGCCATCGGAGGGCGAGAAGGCCGGCGCGACGCATGTGAGTCGCCCCCTCCGTGCCGTCATGGACGCCTTCTTCCACCTCCGCGCGGCGCAGTCGCCGGCTCGCGGCCGCCTCACCTTCGCGCAGGAGCTGCTCGACGCGCTGGCGATGCCGCACGTGCTGATCGGGCAGGTGCAGGACGGCCTGTGGCGTCGCGGTGACTACGACGTGGCCTCGGCCGTCTCCATGTACCTCAGCTACGCCCGCTGTGTGTCGGCCGAGTTCGACATGCTCATGCTCCAGGTCCTGACAATGGAGCTGCCCCCCGCCGACATGGCGCTCCAGCTGCTGCAGCGCTTCTCCTACACGAAGCGCCGCGGCCATGGGCTTGCGGCAGCGTCACCGCCCCCGCTCCCGCCGCTGCCGCCCAACGTGGGCCTGCAGGCCGGCGACGACGCGAACACCGCACCCGCCGCGCAGCGGCCGCGTCGCACCCCGAAGCCGTCGTCGATCATGTCGCCGACTGGCACGGGGGCCACGGCGCGGCGACACCACTTCCGCTGCTACCTCAGCGGCTATAAGCACCTCCTGCGTCTCGTGTTGACGATCGTCACGGACACAGCCAAGGCGGCCTTCCACGCCCCCGTGTCGGCCGCGGTGATCGACCGCATCGTGGCCAACGTGCTGGCCCACGGCAAGGCATCCCACTCCGCCATCGTGGCGAGCATCAACGACACAGCCCGCAGCGGCGACTTCGGCGACGCCGACGACGACGAGAAGGACTTGAGCGGCAACGTGATCAAGTTCTCCAAGCTGGTCGACGCAGCGATCCACAAGTTGGCCGTTGGCGAAAACTCAACGCACGGGAAGGTGTTCCGCCTCAGGGACACGGACGTGTGGCGCACGCATGTGGGTCTGTACCGGGTGGGAGCCGTGGACGGGCTACTCGAGAAGCTCCACGGCACGTACCGCAGCGTCGTCAGCGCCGTGCGGGCGGCGCGGCAGAGGGAGGAGAGTCACGACGAGGCAGAGGCCGACACCACTACGGGCGGCAGCGGCGGCACCTCCGCGTCCTCCGGGCGGGTGGCGTTGCCGCCGACGCAGCTGTCAGACGGGGTCATGCATGCCGAGCTGCTGCCGACCACCCGCGCACTGCTGCACACCGACGCGGTGCTGCAGCCGGCGCTGTTCTTGCTGCACGAGTACGTGAACAGCCACGCCCCGCCTCCTGCAGCCGAGGACGGGAAAGCCCCCGTTGCCCCGGGCAGCGCACCGCCACCGCCATCGCCACCGCCACCGCCACCGCCGCAGGAGCCGCCACGGTCGGCGAACAATGTGAATGCCGACACCGCGGAGCTGGAGGAGGACAGCGAAGAAACGGAGAGCGCCAGCAGCAGCGATGGCGACGAGGACGCAAACCTCATCTCCCGCGAGGCCGTTCTGCACGCCACGACGGCGCTGTACCTCTGCATGCAGGACTGCGTCGCCATCACGCGGGGCATGCGTGCTGTGGAGGGCATCGCGGAGGATCTTGGTGCGAATGAGGGCAGCAGCACGGCGTCGGCGATCGACTGGGACCTCGTCAAGCTGTACCTCCACCGCTTCTGCGTGAACGAGTCTGCCTTCACGGAGTCGTCGCGGGCGTCGTGGCTGCCGCTGCCACCTCTCACGCGCGGGACGACGCTGCTGGAAAAGCTCAACACCGCCGTGCGCCTCGTGCTGCCGCCGACGGCCGTCATGGCGGCCCACGCCACGACGGAGACGTCCGCCGCGATGCTGCACCGGCTGCGCGCCTACCTGCTGGCGAACAAGGACGCCGATCCTTACGGGAGTCGTGAGATGGTCGAGGAGGTGCTCGTGCGCACCGGCCTGGCCACCTTCAGCAGCGCCGCCGTGCTGGCGGAGCAGAAGACCAAGGATGAGACCGCGCTGAACCGCAAGAAGCTCATCCAGGAGCGCCAGGCGATGCTGATGCAGCGCATGCGCAGCCGCGCTCTCAAGACGTCGGAGAAGAGCAAAGCGGCCGTCGCTGCTGCCGCTGCCGCAGCAGAGGACACGAAGGCGGCCTCGCCCGCCACGGCCGTCGCGGCCGCTGCGCAGTCGGTCGGGTCGCCGGCGTCCCCGACCAGTGGCCCCATCGCGTCGCTGCTCATGAAGCTGCTGATGGAGCTGACCACCGTGGACTGCTGTGTCTGCCGCTCCGCCACGGACGAGCCGCTCTTCCTCCTCTGCCACACCAGCACGTCCGGCGTGCTGCCCCACCTCGGCGCGCTGTCGCTGCCGGACGGGCGCCACGTGCACAGTCACCTCAGCATGTGCGGGCACGCGGCGCACAAGTCGTGCGTCGAGAAGGTATTCATGCGCCTGGCGGTGCTGTGGCAGCGGTGGAACTTCCGCAGCCAGCTGTACCTCGGCCCCACCGAGTTCAACTGCCCGGTGTGCACCACCATCATCACTGCCCTGTGCCCGATGCCGGCCCTGCCCCTCCCCAACGCCACCACGGGCGGTGGTGCTGCCGGGGGTGCAGCCGAGGCCGCCAGCCCGACAACCCCAACGGCGCGGCGGCTGACGTCACCGCCGTCCCTGCCCTCCGCCCCGGGCGTGTCTCTCTTCGAGGAGCTGCAGAGCGGCACCGTGCCGGCGGCGAGCCAGCGCGCCGTCGACGTTGCGGCGCAGTTTCACACCAACCTGGCCAACGCCGCGGTGGGCTTCAGTCCGTCAGAGGACGTGCCGGCCATCGAGTCCACTGAGGACGCGCTGCAGCAGCACAACGAGGCGGCGTGGCTGGTGTCGGAGACGATTCGGGGCTTCTGCTACGCGGCGCACCTGCAGCTCGAGGCCGTCAAGGCGGGGCAGGCGATGAACCACCGCGACCTCATCAGTCTGCTCGCGCTGTTGCTGAGCCTTGTGCCGGCGGAACTGCAGCGCCACGAGGTCGACCTGCGCGCCAACTACGCGCGCAACATGCAGGACAAGGAGAGCGAGCTGGTGCTGTCGGTGCTGCTGCGGCCGCGCGAGGCGAGTCAGCGCATCAGCGCGTACCTGTTTGCGCAGGTGCTGCCGTCGATGCCACCCGACTACGTGCGTCGGCTTCTGACCTGCGTGGACGGCGACGGCGGCAGCGGCAGCGGCAGCGAAGACGGCGGCAGCGGCGCCGTGTTGGCGAGCATGGCGGAGGCACTCGAGGTGGACTTCCAGGACGCCACCATGACTCTGTGGACGACGGCCGGCGTGCTGACGCTGCTCAAGGCGCTCGTCGTCGAGGACGCGCACCACGGCATCGTGCTGGCCCGCGGCACCTTCACGGTGAGCGGGAGCATCGACTTCGCCGCCCTCAGCGTGGCGAGCGTACAGACCCCCGCTGCCCGGTGCGCGGCGGTGGTACGCATGCTGCAGTACCTCCTGCCTCTGTCACACAAGGACGCGTCCGCGCCCCTCGCAGTCGTGGCCGCGGACGCCGCGGCGTGCGTGCAGGCGGCGGCGGCGGCGGGGGTGGCAGGCCCGGACGTTCCGCCAACGGCTGGCATTGTGCTTGTGAAGCCGGCAGTGACCTTCACGACATCGGAGCAGTGGGTGGCGCAGGTGGCGGAGAGGCTGCTGCACCTCCCTCCCGTCTACGCGACGGTGCTGACGAGCTTTGCGGAGCGCAAGGTGTGCGCCGTGTGCCGCAGCGAACCGGTGAAGCCGGTGGTGTGCTGCCGCTGTGGCCAGCTCATGTGCCTGCAGCCGCCGTCCTCGCCGCCCGAGCTGTACACGCACACCCGCACGTGCGGCGGCGCCATCGGCGTGTACCTGTTCGTGCGCACGGCAAGCTACTACGTGCTCGAGCTGACCTCGGGTCGCGCGTACCAGTACCCGTCGACGTACACGGACGAGTACGGCGAGCACGACCGCAACCTGCGCCGCGGTATTCCGCTATTTCGCAATGCAGAGGAGACGCAGCGCTTCGTGATGGCGTGGATCCTGAACAAGTGGGGTGTGTTGTCATCCATCTTCAACGCCTCCAACCGCATGGACCTTACTGTGCTGTAGCGGAGGGCCCTGGGGGGATGCGCGTGTGCTAGGCGTGTGTGGATGTGTGGATGTGGGTGTGTCTGAGTGCCCTCCTTTTGTTTGCTACTCCGCGTGACATTTGTGTCTCTGTGCATGTGTGTGTGTGTGTGTGGGTGTGTGTACGGCTGCTGCATCGCACACGCAGTCGTCCTCGGTGGCCACCTCGGGCCGCATCAACACACACACACGCGCTTCTTCATGAGGAAGGAGGGGGAGGCGCCTCCTGTGGGTCGTCTCTCCCCCCCCCCCTCTGTCCACAACGTGCTGTGTGGCCCGGCCCCGCCACCCACTGACGCGACTCACGCAATATCAGCAACTCCAGTGCTCGACCCGCAGCTCGGCAAGCGGTGCACTGCGCGCTTTCTCGCCTCCTTCTAGGAGGGGGGTACTGCGGCTCAGGCGAGGGAGGACAGCTTGGCTGGGCCGGTCGTCCTCCCGTTCCGCCTCCGGTGCAGACGCGCGCCGCAACGCTGCCGCAGGAGCGGCAGCCTCAGGTGAGGAGGAGGAGGGGGGTGCGCCGGAGGCAATGCGGCCTGGCCTCTGATGCCCGCACTGCACGGAGGATACGCGGAGTGCACGACGCCCCACCCCCTCCCCCCTCCCCCTCTCTCTCGCACTCACTTTCCCGCTGACACGCGTGTCACTCCCTCCTCCCCTTCTACCCCACCCCCGCCTCTCCACTCGCTCGCTCAAGAAGGCGCAGCTGCCGCCTGCCACACAAATGGATGCGTCGGCGCCGATGCCGCAGCCCCAGCCGGCGCCCGATGTTTCCTTCGTTCCATGCGTAGAAGACTCGACCCACACGCGGCGAGTCGGCCGCCATCCCGCCCTCTTCCAGCGCACCCTCGACGCCGTGGCGCTCCGCTTCCTCACCGCTTCTGCCCGTCGTGCCCGCGCCCCCGCGGCGGTAGCCCCGGACGCAGCCGCGCCATCGCCCATGGAGGGTGCCGCCGCGGCAACCCTCGCGGAGAGCTACACGCAGCTCTGGTTGCAGCGGTGGCGGGTGCCGCAGGCGTCACGGCGGGAGTGGTACGAGACGGTGCTGGTGCACCTCGAAGCGCTCGACGCGCTCTCGGTCAGCCTTCTCTGGCTCACCGACGCCGAAGACGGCGACAGCGGCACGCAGGATGCCGCCGCCGCGACCACCAGCCCCACCACGCAGAGCAGCAGCACCGCGAGTAGCAGCCCCGATGGACCCCGGAAGGCGAGGAAGAGGGCAGCGCAGGACACACACCCGCTCTGGTACCTCTGGCAGGACTCACCGCACCACCTTCACTACATGACGCTGCGACTGCGCCCGTGGACGCCCGCTGCCGGCGGCGCGTACGCCACCCGCGCGGCGATGCGCGTCGCCGACCTTGTTCACATGGACAGCGCCGCCTTTGGGTGGCGGGTGCGGCAGTGGTGCAGCGTGGCCGACCTGATCGCCACCTCCACGCACTACGAGGACTTCAACTTGGGCGGCACCGGCAGCAGCATCAGCGGGAGGGCAGTGCACGCCGGCTTAGGACGAGAGATCGCACACCGTCTGCGTGCCGCAGCGGATGCCACCGTCGCTGGCCCCGCCGCCCTCGGTGGCTTTGCCGCTGAGGAGCCCGAGGTGGCGCGGCTGCTGCTGCGCACGCTGTGCCCCAGTGCCGTAGCGGCCACGGAGCGTGCTGACGTGCTACCTGGGCTACGGCAGCGTGTGGCGGGGGCGCTGGTGTACCGCATGCTGCTCGAGGTCGCGCTGGGCCGCCTGCGTGCGCTGCCACGGTGTCCCTTCACGTGGCGTCTGCTGGTGGATGTGCTGTCGCACGTCCGCGTCGATCCCGCAGACGGCGCGGGCACCGCGGCGGCGGTGCTGCCTCTGCTCGCCGAGTACGTCACGGCGGTGGCTCTGCCGTACCTGGAGAGCCGCGACTGCCACTTGGGCGGCATGCGGCACAGTGCGCCGCAGGTGCACGCACACTTCACGCAGCGGGCGCTCGTTCACATGACGCGGCTCTGCACCGCCGCACTGGGGTCAGATGCGGTGGCCGGTGTCGCGCAGGACAGCGACCAGCCGGGCCATCTCCCTGCGCCCCTGCGCCGGGCGGTGGCGATGCAGGTGGAGGCCTGCCTTCGCTGCGCGTGCCTGGGCCCGGAGGGTGTAGAGGCCGCTGCGGATATTGTGCCCGCAGAAGCGCACGAGATCACGCGCTCCGCCCTTCTGGACGACGTCAGCGACGCCCCTGGGGATGACGACGACAACGCAGCGAGGGATGGGGTGCAAGCCGCGGAGGACGCCCGCCCGCTGCTGCTGCCCGACGGCGTGACGGACGGGATGCGGCGCGACTTCCGGCGCAAGGTTGTCGATGAACGCGTCCTGCACAGCGCCACCGCCCGCGTGGCGCAGCTGCGGCTCTTTCTCTTCCATTTCTTCACGCAGTGCCCGACGCACGCCTTCGACCGCGTCGCAGTCGTGACAGGGGACGGAGCAGCACCGGCGGCAGAGGCGGCGGGCGACGCTGCATGATACACAACGAGTAACACGCCTCGGCGATGCGGCGCACTGCGGGCATCTTCCACGGCGTCTCTAACACACGAAAACGTAACTGCGACGCAGAAATGGGGAGGCGGGGGCGCAGTGTTTGGATTGCAGCATAGCGGGGAGGGCCGATGCGCGGTGCGCCCTGCCCAGCAGGTGCCGGTTTCCGCTCAGGTCCCTCTGAAGGAGGGGACATCCCCGCGCCCCTCACGCGAACATGTGTCCCACGCTCTCACCTGCTGTCCCCTTCTCGCCTGTAACCTGCTACACACAACATACACACACGCACACACAAACATGCACGCACCTTCGTGCAAGTGCGTCGATCTACGCAGCACTGCGGCACGTGCATCACCAGGCACGTCGGTTGGGTCTTCACGGTACCCCTTCACCCACTCCCTTCACCCCTTCCCTTCCCTCTGCCTGTCCCCTCCTCGCAGGAGCGGCTTCCACTCGCGTGCGCGATGTTCGTGGACGACGCGGCCGGCACGCACTTCGACTTCGAGGACACGCTGCCGAAGGAGCGGCCGCGCACGGAAAAGAAGCTCGAGATCTGCCAGGACTTCCAGCGCGGCCGCTGCCGCCTCGGGGATGCGTGCCCGCAGCGCCACATCATCTCCTCGCACCGCACCGTGCAGGTGAAGGTGTGCAAGCACTGGCTGCGCGGCGCGTGTGCGAACGGCGACAACTGCCTCTTCCTCCACGAGTACGACAACCGCTACGTCCCGCAATGTGCCTTCTTCGAGCGCGTCGGCGAGTGCACGAACCCGGAGTGCCCGTTCCTGCACACGAAGCCGAACGAGTCGCAGCCCGAGTGTGCCGCGTACCGCCGCGGCTTCTGCCCGCTGGGGCCGCGGTGCCGCCTGCGCCACGTGACGCGCGAGTCGGCGTGCCCCTTCTACCTCGCCGGCTTCTGCCCCCTCGGCCCGCGCTGCCCGCTGGGCCACCCCATCCAGGAGCGCTACGACCGCGATGCCGTCTCCAAGCGCATTCTCGCCAAGATGATCGTCGAGCGCGCCGATGACCCGACGTTCAACCGCACCGCGACGTGCTACCGCGCCGGCTGCTTCGACCCCGGCCACCTCGCCCCCGACTGCCCTGGGCCGCAGCACAGCGTGCTGCAGAAGGCGCTCGGGCTCATCCAGGAGCCCGGCCAGCCCGTCAGCGCGATGGACGACGGCGCGTACGGCGGCGGCCGCGGCGGTGGGGGCGGCTTTGGCGGCGGCGGCGGGGGTGGGTCGCACCGCCGCTGCTTCCTGTGCAACCAGGAGGGGCACACGGTGAAGGACTGCCCCATGAACACGCACCGCAACGCGTACCGCGGTGGCGCGGGTGGGCCGCCGGGTGGCCGCGGCGGAGGGCCCGGAGGTGACGGTGGCATGGCGAACCGCCGCCGTGTGCGCCGCGAGGGTGGTGGTGGTGGTGGTGGTGGCGGGGCCGCGGCGGGAGGCAACCGGCGCCGTCCAGGCCGAGAGCACTACTAGGCCTACGCCGCCCACCCCCCGTCGTACTCCACCCTCCCCACCTCCGCTTCTCCTGCTTGCCGGTTGTCGCCGCTTTGCCTGTTGCGCACATTACGGTGTAGACCTGTGTGTGTGTGCGTGTGTGTGCGTGTGTGAGTGTGTGTGTGTTGTTGGTAAGCTCCGTGCGAAGCATCACGGGAGGGAGGCAGTGGGGGGGGGGAGGTCGCGGACGAAGGCGAGGGCGGTGGTGGCCGCGCCTTCCGCCTCCCTCCCACCCTCCTCCCCCCCCCGCCCCGTTCAAGGCTGAAGACTGAGCAACGGAAGCGTCAACATGTGAACAGCTGCGGGGTCGGGGTCGCGTGCCTTCGAGTCTTTCCCCCTCCCCCTCCCCTCTCCCCCTTCAAGGGCACGCATGGGGAGGAGCAGGCGGTGCGACATGCGGGGCTCGATCCAGCCGCTGCTCGGCAGACCTCTGCCCATCCTCTCACCCCTTTCCGCGGCTTCGCCGCTTGGAGCTCGAGGGCCACGTCCGGTGTTGACGTCGTCTCTGCCCCTCCCCCCCCCCCGCATGCACTCCTCGCCTCTCTCTCTCTCGCTCCTTCAACACACATCTTCAGTGCCGGTTCCCCGCCCGTAGTCGCAAAGTGCACCAGAGCTACACGCGACACGCCCACACACTGCCGCTTGTGCTGTGGCAGAGCCTCACCCGGTTGCTGCCTCACTCACTCACTCACCCACCGACGCCCTCGCGGCGCCACGCCACTCCCCACACCCCAACGTCTACTCGTGCCAGTCGGCGTGCATAGAAGCGTCCCTGTGCGTCCACGGCGCGCCACACCACTGCAGCCCGCTGCCGCCCGCCCCTCGCGTCGCACTCCGTCGGGCGCCCCCGCATAGACGGCACTACGCCCATACCGCCTCGTCCTCTTCCCCTGTGCGTCAACCAGTTATCATAGAACTACCGGCTCCTCCACCTAACACGGGCATAGACACGAAGGGAGCAGCAATGCGGCCCACGACCCCTCACGCGGTGCGCGCCTTGCGCATGTACGCGCCGATGCGCGTGGCCACGGCAGTGTCCGCCAGCGCCATCGCGGCGGCGACGTCGCTGCCGTCTGCCGTCGCCGAGGTGCGCACGGCCCGCCGCTTGACGGAGTCTCTCCTGAGCCGTCGGGCCGCGCGCAGGACCCCGCCACCGCAACAGGAGCACACCGCAGCGCCGACGTGCGCCTCGGCACACACGGCAGTCTCACCGCCACCCCACCCACAGTCGCCGCAACCGCAGCAGCCCTGTGCCGCACCGAATGCGTCGCACGACGCGGCGGTGCGCACGGCGGTGGAGCTGGCCCTCTCGTACGGCATGTCCGCCTACCTGACCCACCTCACTCACCAGGACGACGACGACGTCTACCACCGCGTCGGCACCTACAGCGCGGCGGAGTGGGATCAGCTCATCAACGCGGACGCCACGGGCAGGGGCCAGGCGGCTGCGGCGACGGAGAGCAGCACGTCGTGTGCCAGCACGCCCGCCTCGGCGTTTGCCGCTCCGTCCACGGTGCCCCGCGCCGCGGCCGGCGTGCGCCCGCTGCTGACCGCCGTGGAGTCGCACTGGGCGGCGCTGAGCGCGGAGAAGCGCGTGCGCTGGGTCACGTCCACGCCGCAGGGCCGCCGCGCTCTCCAGCACGCCATGCGTCTCGTGCGGCGCGGAGAAGCCAGTGGTGACGCGGCCCGGAGCGCGCGGACGACGGACCAGGCAGCCACGGCGGCGGCGCCGCTGCTGTCCCCCTCGCTGGTGGCGATGCTGTCGACGTACACGGACGCGCTCATGCAGCCGCGGCAACCACGCGCCGCTGCTCTGGCGCCCCCACCGGCCGGCGCCTCAGCGCTCCGCACGCGGCTCCGCGGCGAGGGTGCGACCGGGACGGAGGCCCCGGCGGCGAGGCCGGACACGACACGGCTGGCGATGTATGGCATGCTGCACGGGGCGTACGCGGCACACTCAAATTGCAGCCACCTGCGTGCCCGTGCCGATGCCATGCAGGCGGAGGAGCGGCGGCGGCGGTGGCACGAGACGCTCGTGAGGTTTCTTGGGGGTGAGGGGGCCTTCGCCTTCGCCCACGACGTCAAGGACCTGCAGCAGCCGTACGACGACACGGAGAGGGCAGCGGCGCCACCCGCAGCGGCTGTGAGCGATGCCGTCAGTGGCGGGACGCGCGGACAGCGTAGTTTCCCGGAGGCGGACGCTGCGCTGCTGGCCTTCTGCGAGAGCCTCGGCATCCGCAGTCCGCGGCGTGCCTTCGTGCTGGCCGGTGTCCTCTCCGAGGTGGATGCCGCGGCGAGTGCGCCGCGATCGCCCCTGACGCTGGAGGAGGTGCGTACGATGGCGACCGCGCTGAGCGCCGAGTACGACAAGCTGCGGGAGGAGGCAGCGCACACGGCGCTCGACTCCGGCTTCGCGTCCCCCGAGGCGGCGGTGCAGGCCTTTGAGCGGAAGCAGCTCGCACGTGCCGTCGCCGGCGTGCAGGCGCGGCTGACGCGGTTCGAGGAAGGCCTGCCACTCCTGAAGAGCTGCGTGACGGTCTTTAGCAAGTGACGGTATCCGATGGAGCGAACACGACAGCGAGCAAGAAGCGGTGTCGTGTGCTTGAAGGGAGAGGCGGGAGCATGGCCGCTGTTGCTGGCCCCCCCCCCTTTGCGATGTCGCTGGGGAGTGGAGGGGGGGAGGGCACGAAGCAGCGCAGGTCCTGCAGCCCGCGGACTTGCCCCATCCGTCCTAGCAGTTCACTCAACCCCCCCCCCCGTCACCCATACTTCCCTTTTTTTGACTGTCACGCAATGCCAACTGAGGTGCTTTGAGAAACGGTTCGGGAACGGCCCGTCGAGGCCGGTGGTGCTGCGACCATCGCGTGGACGTGTGGAGCGCATGGTCTGCCGCGGTCTCTCCCTCTCCTCGGGACGAGGAGTGGCTGGAGATGAAGCGGCTGTCCCCGTCGCCTTCCTCTTGCCCTCGATACGCCCGTCACGTGTGCATGCGGTGCGCAGCCCCTCTTCACCACCACCACCCCCATCAGCGTCGTGTCTCACACTCTGCCCAGCTTCCTCACTCTTCCTCTCGTCCCTTCCTCTGTTCTCCGCAGTGGTCTGCAACTTCCCCACCCACCCACCCAGCCCTCCCCACAACCTCTCCTCCCCCCCCCTCACCTTCCGACACAGTGGTGCGCGCTCCTTACCCGCACCTCAAAAATACACACAACCGCGCGTCAGCAGAGCTCACTAGGTTCAGTATCCCTGGTGCTTGTAGATCTCCAACCACCGCTATCATTCTGACTCTTGCCAACCGAGCGTTTCCNACTTCTCCCGCTCACACCGACCTCCCCCCATCCTTGGCCCTCCCCTCTGCTCCCTTGCCGAGTACGCAGCATGTCCTATCCCACCTACGACAGCGGCAACGTGGACGCGATGGACGTGCGTGAGTCCTTCGACCGCATCGAGCTGCTGCTCAACCGCGGCCAGCAGCTGCTCTACGGCGACGAGGCGGGCGCCGATGGAAACGGATTGGCGGCGGCGGTCACCTCGCCGGATGGCGAGCCGGCAGACGCCGGAGCCGTGCCCACCGGCTACGCAGACCCCGCCCAGTGCATCCCCGTGTACAGTAGCCCGCCACCGCACCCGCGGACGACGATGCCGCCCACCGGCGCCACCGGTCTCCCGCCGCTTGGTGGGGCCGCGGCGTCGGGGCCGTCGTCAGCGAGCCCGTACGGCCGCCTCGCCCCGCCGGCGTCGCGAGCCCAGCAGGACCTGGAGAACTCGTACCAGCGCCTGCTCGCGCAGAGCAGCGCCGGGCGCCCGCCAGCTGGCGCCAACGGGTCGAAGTTGCGCGGCAGCCGCGTGCGTGGCAGAACGCAGTCGTCCGCAATCGGCGCAAAGTGGCGTGCGGCTCGGCCAAAGCGGGAGGACGAGGCGGTGTTTTCGGCCTCCGTGCGCGGCCGCATGATCGTGCAGATCCAGAATGAGGGCAGGCGCGTGCCGAACCTAGAAGAGGGCGTCGACGCGAGCGACACGGCGCAGAACTACACGATCGCGGAGCTCAAGGCGCGCATCCGGCGCGAGCTGGAGGAGTACCAGCGCAACGGCCCCCTCATGCAGCGCCGCGAGTCCTTCGTGATGCGGAGCCGCACCGCCGCCAGCCGCGTCGCGACAGGCGCAGCGGCGCCCTCTGCGGGGGTGAAGAGCAGCACGAGGCCTGCCGAGAGCCGCGTGACGGTGCCGCCGGCGATGACGGGTGCGTTGGTGCGCAAGCAGGTGCGGACGGTGCCGGCCAGCGCTCCGGCGAGCAAGGTGGCCAAGCGGCCGGTGGCGGCACAACCGAAGGCGAAGAGCGTCGGTGGCACGCCCGCGACCACCACGACGCTGCACGGGCAGACCCCGTTCTGGGTGCGCCTCTACCGCGACGCCGCCGCGCAGCAGGAGCGCCGCGATCAGCGTGTTGAGCAGCGCCGC